>JACEGR010004615.1:0-84951 GCA_014170235.1 Listronotus bonariensis | reverse complement strand
CGAAGTGACTAGGGGCACGTTGATGTGCCGCGATTATTTTTTTACCGGGCACGTGTATGACGTCACTACTGAGCGTGCCATTATTCATCATCAAAGTTGAAATTCAAACTATCCTTAATTTGGCTATATTCCGCCTTCTTTTTGCACAACTTTCTTGATATAGCACTAAATTGGCATACAATATTTTATGAACATCCTTAAAAACCTCTTTTTTAGTTATTTTACACGTTTTTTATTAAATTCCAATTTTTAAGCCCAAAACGCTGCAACCATGCATTCACCTATGTGTATAGTGGTTTCAAATATGGCGACTTGATTAAAAGCAAACCTTTTATTATATTAATAAAGAAAGGCTTATAATCAGTAAAAACAGGTTTTAAAAAGGTTTTTAATGTAAAATGAAATAATAGGGAATTATTGGAATAGGCAAATAGTGCTAGCGATATTAAGGAAAAACCTTATTTTATTACTGCTAAACCTTAACGCGCCTATGTGAAGAAGTGTTATTGGTCAACATGACATGCTTGTATTATTATTTTTAACCTAAAACTGGAATATTATTTGTTTTTATTTATAGTCTATTTTATTTATTTTCTTGTATAGTTACAAATGGGGAAGTTTTAACTTTTTAGTATATTTTAAAGACAAAATTTAAAAATATAAACAAAATGACTTTAACCCCTAACCTCATTTTGTTTTCAAATGTCAAAATAAGGAAGGGAAACGTCCGACTATATTTTTGCACAATTAAAGTCTAGCAGTAACTTTAATAAATTTTCCCTTATTTAAAACCACTACTGAGCATGCGCAATGTCAAAATACTGCTGAATTTATTACTGCTAGACCTTATATGAATTCCAATAATTCCCTATTGTGTGCCAATTTAGTGTTATATCAGGAATTTAGTGCAAAAAGAAGGGAGAATATAGTAAAAATAAGGATAGTAGACAGTAGTGACGTCATACACGTACCCGGTAAAAAATAATCACGGCACATCAACGTGCCCCTAGTCACTTCGTAAACAGAAAGGGATTTTGGGGTTAAGACAGAAAAAAAGTATTTCAATGTATGCTCTTATACTGTAAGATTTGTATTCGTTTCTCTTAAAAATCAAGAAAAGGAAAGGAAAGATTTCACTAAGACAGATGCAGGTATTTGTATAATAAATTAAGACCCTTCAATAACTTATAACTCATGTCCATGAGTTTTTAGAACCTAATGACCATTGACACTTTTGATCTACTGACTGACTGAAACCCATTTTCTTTTTGATTTTCGCAGGGTCCTTTTTATTTGAAATAAATTTTTTAATTAAAAAAAAATCATAATAAAAAATTTTCACTTTACTACTTTCAGTGCTTTTTTAATAGACAATTATGAAATGAATTTAGTTAATAGATGGTATTTATTTGGGTACACGCCAAAATAAAATTAAAAGTACTAAAAAACCAAAAAAAATTTAAACAAGTAAAAGATAATTAAAAATCGACGTTTCGGTGGCAAATCTGCCACCGTTGTCAAGACAAATGTAATAAAATTAATAAAAATAAAAACTTACTATTATTTAGGTTTTAAAATTCAATATTTTTATGTTTTTACTAGGATATTCGGATATTCTGAAAACTTTGACATTAAATGTCAAAACAACTAACCAGAACTAACCAGAACTAACCAAAACATGTTTTGACATTTAATGTCAAAGTTTTCAGAATATCCGAATATCCTAGTAAAAACATAAAAATATTGAATTTTAAAACCTAAATAATAGTAAGTTTTATTTTTATTAATTTTATTACATTTGTCTTGACAACGGTGGCAGATTGCCACTGAAACGTCGATTTTTAATTAAATTTGTTTAAATTTTTTTTGGTTTTTAGTACTTTTAATTTTATTTTGGCGTGTACCCAAATAAATACCATCTATTAAATGAATCCGCCAAACTACAGAATATATCATGAATTTAGTTGTTAATTTAAAGTTTTTAATACAAAATCATTTCTTAAAACATTTTGATACTCTTGTAAATAATCATTGCTAATATTTTTATATCAATCGCTATTATTATTAAAAAATAAATAAATTGGCGTTTTAGTAAGTAATACAATAAATAAAACATGGAAGTAAAAAAAATAAGTTTTTGCGAACCCTGTATACCAAAACTTTTTTCCTTGGGAATTGTTTATAAACAAAATTTTTTATAAGGATTAAGTTTTTTCTTTTAAAAACATTTTTTTATCCGTTTGTTCTCTTATAAATCCTATTCGCGATTAGTATGTATACCGGGTGTTTCTAAACAAATGCAAACAATTTTAGGATGTGATGCCCTGTCCAAAATAAAGGGTAATTTATTTTATAAACATGGGGTCAAAAGTCAACCATTAGGGAGATATCGCGGTCACTGATCTCGATGGATTGCCAATGTTATTACCTGCGCGAAACAAAAGTTACATTTCATGGGCGGAAAAACCGGTTTGTGCGCAAGCAAGTTGAGGGTAAACGCACCTGGTGCCAAACAGACTATCCGCATTATCGGAAAGAATTTGTCGACGGCGTCCTGGTATTCTGTTCGAAGTACGGTAGCTCATGAGCGTCATGGTCAGACCGCGGACGGAGGTTACGGGGTGCCGGTGTTCGTCCACCCATCTAGTTGTTTACTGCGCGAGGTCGTAAAAATCCGAAAAATGGTTCTTGCCACTGCGGATCTAAATGTAGGTTATCTATGATCGCGGTACAAAAATGGCGATTTTTTTTTATCTTAAAAACAAAAAGGTCAAAAATAATGAAATTTTACGGAAATATTGCTATTATAAAAATACACTCTCTAAATATTTTTGCACTTTTTAGAAATAATGTAAGTAGTGGAAGCAAACTAGCCTTTAGTTTGAACAAGGAATCACCTTCTGAAATTTTTTGCATTTGTTTAGAGATACCCTGTATATAAAAATCAGCTACATCCGTATGAAGATAGGGACAAATGATTCGGTGGTTTAAAAGGAACTTTTTACAACAGTGCCGGATCGCTAGCGATGCAACCTACACAAGCAAAAAAAAGTTTATAAATCCTAAGGGAAAAATAATTTTGCGTTTAGAATTTCTGAGGTCCAAAAAAATAAATAAAAAGTCATCACGTTTATAAAACAGACAGAAAATTCATTTTACGTTTAAAAATTTTGAGGAGCAAAAAAAGGGTCTCGACTTTATTAAACACCCATGCACAAAATGCATTTTCTTCATTTTCTACTTTTGATGGTGCCCCCACAACGTAATGCCCTAAGCAATTGCTTAATTTGCTTATAGGTCAGGGGGGTCATATTAACTTTCCGAGGGGGAGCATATCATCATTAAATGTCCATATTTGCAATTAGTCGTGTTTAGGTAAAAAAAATCTGGTACAAAGGATGTGGCATGAAAGGGGGCCATGGGCCCCCATGCCTCCCCTCATATGACCGCCCCTGTTATAGATTAATCCGGCACTGTTTACAACTTACAACACAAGTCCAATTCACATTTAGAAATCATGGATTAAACTCACTTTTCAAGTTAATTAAGATCGAATAGAATGGATCTTTCATTCCAATTACTCTGGCGTCAACAAAATACACTATATTTTCATAAAATCTTGACAATGATTTAAATGAAACAAAGTTATTCGAAATAAAATAGGACGGTTTATTTTTATTTTCGCCGTTATTTAAATTAACAGTTAATATCGTTAAGAACCAGACTGGACCATCAAACAACTACAAAAAAAACTCATTTTACGCGTAATTTTTAATATTAAAATTTATGGAGGCTAGCCTGCACTGGAATCATTTTAAGATAGTAGCAGCTCAATTGGTCCACTTTGGCCCTTATAGTAGGTTTAAGACCATTGAAAATACGTGTTAAAGCACAATTTTTTGATTTGTGGAATAGTTCGCACTGGCTCTCAATGCCTGAATTATGCTTCCCCATACACGAACCGTTATATCCGTTATAAAAAAAAATCTAACAGCTCATAGGACTGCCATCGGGATTTGTTTTTCTAACCGGGAAACACGTTTTCTTTCCATCTGCGTAAAAACAAGAATTCGTAAACATTCCACACGACGAACTTTGCGTATAATAAACGTTTGGAGTTTTCATTCCCGTATTTAGGTTCTTAGAACCTGCTTCCGATTTACTCACAGAGACGAAATTAGGTAAAATTTTTCCACTTTTCATCCTGTATCCAACCGGGTGATAAATAGGCTGGTAAGAGTATCCGCTTCCATAGTTTCCATTCTTGTAAGATGTTCTTGTGTATACTCCATAGACGGGATTGCTGGGCTTGCTGTAAAATATTCTGCCACTTCCAGGTGATAATGTGACACTTTGTGCTTGAGAATGTTTGCCTATTGCGTAGGTATTTGGACCGTTTGCTATTGATTTTACTTTACCTCTAAATCCTGCTGGAATTTGATATCCCGGTGACCCTAAAATTAAAAAAAAACAAATTTATTTATCACTATTTTTAATCATCATTTTAAAATAGTAAAAATACTTTGGTGAAATCAAGTTTGAAGATTCTTTATCGAAAACTACCAATAAAGCAGCAAAGCCAATATTATCCCTTTACAGTTTATCTAGAGGAGCTACTTATTTTCCACTTTCTTTGCTCTTTTTGTACAAAATGTCTAAACAGTGGAAATTGCTGCCTGCAGAGGTATTTCTAATTTTCCTTCTATTTTTTTTTGGATCGCCCTACTAACTTTTAAATTATGAGGGGACATGTACCCAAGCTAGTTGTCAGCCGGTCCGGCTGACAACGTCCGGTGATGGCTTAGCGTGTAAAGGCGTTAAGTTGTTGAGCGCACACGGACGTGAGGTGGGTTCGAATCCTGCTGAGGCCAAATACTTATTTATAAGTTGGTCGGAAATTTAGTGGTTAGCTCAACACCAGACGGACAAAGTGCAAAATGTATCGACGCTGAAGGCCACCAAAGGACCAGGGCGCCGGAACACACTTTGCCGTGTCCTGCGCAACCGTAGACATGCGGACCCCACTCAGTTGGTAGGTTCAGTAGTGCCCCCTGGGTGGGGACGAGGTCTTAAGTTGTCGCTCATAGGACCGTGGTTCGAAACCCACGTTAAGCTGTAGGTCCCGTCTGGCTGACATCACCCAGACGTAAAAAGACAGGGCGCACAATAAGCCGAGCGGCTTCAGTACATGGGTTATCCCGGCCCTATTCTAATCTAATCTCTAATCTAATCTAGTTGTCAGCCAAAACGGGAACATATTCATTAGAGCCATATTAGTTTACCATTCGTATGCAACACTAACGGCCGTATTCTATGATAAATATTTATCTGACTGAAAGCCTGCTTAAGCTTAACAGCTTGTTAAAAGATATCAGTCAGATAAACACTCTAAGTATTTTCCACATACGTTAAAATTCTTATATGAGGTGTGCAATTATCGAAAAATTACAGCGGTAGTTTTACAAAAATTACCGCTGCTGAAATCGAAATTGCATTTGTAATAGTAGGGGAGCCCACGATGCTTAATGGGAATTTACTCGGGCGTCATAGAGACCAATTAGGTTGCCAAGCTTAGATGATAAGAAGAAAAAATGTTATATAATTATACCTTTTCATCGGTGGGGGAAGCAGCTATGGACTTTTAAATATGTCCAAAAAATACTATTATTATTTCGGCTTGTGAAAATCGTTCGGGTCGTATCGTATTATATATTTTTAGGTATCCCTAAATTATTTTCTTTAAAATTAAAAAATAGCCACGTTCGAAAATGCTAATCTCAAGTTTTTATTGTAGCTTTATGTTTCCTTTACGTCACTCTCAAATTGTCAGATTAGATATATACTGTTTAGCATGTCATTAACTAGAGCAGGCTGTCCATAAGAACGGTTTTCCGCCCGCGTATTGAAAATACGCGCAGAAAATCCGCTGACACATCCATTGTAGCGGAAAATATTAAAGCGTTTTGTTCTGAATATGGTGATTTTATGTTAGAATTTTCTTTGGTTGATACTACGGTTGTGAAGGTCACTATAGATGTCCATTATCATTTGTCTGTGGGATGGCAAATGGATTGGATAATGGATAATAATAAATCCAGCAAATTAGGTAACTTTGGTTAATCGCTTGTCTTAGTACAGTATAATATGGGCTATGAGCTTTTCTTTCAATAAAAATTGCCTCCTTTTTTGTCTTTTTGGTCGTATTGAAAGTAGGATAAACATCATTTTTTCGCCAAATATCATACTGAAGTAAATAATTAAAAAGTGTAGTTAATGTCGCCCATAACACTTCTTTCCTTTAAAATGGATCTTTAACGTCTTGTCTTATCATCAAGCTCATCAACTAGTTTAAGGTTATAGTTCCTGGCTATTGATTTAAAAAATCCGCACAATCTAGTGGAAAACGCAAAAAGTTAACTTCATCTCAACTTTTTTGCGGATTCGCGTCGAAAATGGCGGGAAAAGCATTTTAAATTTGCACTAGCCAATCATAACGCTGAATAATCATTCGCGAGCGGAAAACCGCTCTCATGGACTACCGGCTTAACCCTATCTTAATCTGACGCGCTCGACCATTTCTAATGGATATATTTTTGTTTTTATGATCGGCCCTATATACAGGGCTTATATTTGGTGGAGGTACTTAACTGGGTACAAGGTATTCTCCGGTATATTAATCTGCCGCGCTGTAGTAAATCCCGAAATCCCGTCTTGGGCTCCCCTACCATAAAATGGTTTTTTTTTATCGTAACTTATATCAAAAAGGTATATTCTGACAATTGACGTTATATTAGGTATTTATTGACAGCAGACAAAAAATGATAAGATTTTTTTAAATTTAAAATTACTTAATTTTAGCTTTAAATAAACTCGGCAAATATTCTAATAACTTACAATCGTGCATCAAAATCCAAATCATTTTTTCATTCAACGTGTTATAATTCGATGGACCCGGCTGCACCAAAACACATGACTCATGTGCCGTTACCCCGCGCGTTCCATTTAAGGCTTGAAGTGCAAGCGAGAGCGCGAAACGAGCGACAAAGAGGCACAATCTCCGCGTCGTTCGACATCTGTTTCTCCCCTACTTAAGTGAGCGTGCAGTGAAAAGTGAATGTGGTGTCAATTGTTTATCGCAACGATAATTGCGGCGAAAAAGGTAATGATTCTTTCGACGTTGTCACGTTCAACCATCGTCAGTAAACCGACTTTGCAGACAACCGATTTTTCTTTTTAATTGCAATTGTTGGTTTTTATATTTTACGTAAAAGCTATTTTCCTTTGAAGTCGGTGTTTCTGGCGAAATATGAAAAGAAAACAAACTTCTGCAATTAAAAAAAACACGTTTCATTCAAAACTTATCGGTAATTTTAATGCACTTATGCAATTACCCCGATAATTTGTCAGTTCGTTTTTGCTTTGTTAAGAATCAGATATGGGCGCCGCCTGTATAAAACCCCGGAGGAGGGGAGGGGGAACACCAGGAAAAAGTACATTCTTGCTATACATCTTTTATGGTTATACAGTGGCGACGGTAGGGAGGACAGGGGTGGCTCGTGTCTCCCTAAAATATATTTGGCCCCCTATCAGGTGGAATGGAAGAAGTAGAGTTATTCTAAAAAGTGTGTGGTAAGGACTTTTTTTTGTTTAAAAAATAAATAGCATCAGCCTTTTCCTTTTTGCACTGCTCTTACCACACATTGGGTTCTTCGTTAGCAAGTCTTACCTCCCTATTTACTATGGATCAAAAAATTCAAAGAAACCACGCTACTAGCTAAAATAGCTACAATACAAGGTTTAAAAAATTTAAACAAATTAAAATTGACCAACGAATAAAAACGGATTTAAAGTTGAACAGTCTACATCTACAAACCTTTTATTTAATTAAAAAAGCAAACGTTTATAAATAGCAAACCATTTGCTTATTTTTTTTGTGAGTATGATACAATTACCTTAATCCCCCACCCGGCCCCTCCCAGCCGGAGCCCATGCTATCAGATAAAGTAATAATATACCACGTATTCAAAACCCATTTATATAAGAAAATAATTAAAAGAAGTAAAACTTTAAAAACGGTGTTTATGGGCACTTTAAACTTATAATACACATTAATACTGTTTGAAGTATTTTTATATTTTAAAATTAATTTTCTTAAACCACCTTGCGAAATTTGTGGCTGCTAAAATGTACGCCACATGTATCTGTCAGAGGAATGGGGGAATTAACCAAATTGGGGATGCTTGCTACCACCTTACGCATTGGAATCACCTTTAATTATGTCTGTGTAAGTATTTTATGACCTTTAATACATGTTCAAATACACTCCATTGGACAAAAAACCGGAGAAACAAAATTTTGTTCAAATTTAATTTTAAATACCTTTTTGTTTTTTTTTAACAGATTTTAATGATGTTTTGGTTCATTTGATACTCCTTCCATTAAGATTATTATTAAATATATGGCTTAAATTTTTTTAATAGGATTATTTGTTATACAGGGAAAAGCCAAATGTTGCATTTTTCCCAAATTTCAGAACACACTGTGGAATAATTTACGTCAACATTTTTTACCAGTGTATTGGATTTTAAAGTCCCATCTTTTCCTAACCTTTCGTTTTTTATTAATATCAGTATATTCTCTATTCTAAAAGGAAATACAATTGTTTTAACAAATCAAGCAATTTAATTATGATGGTCGTAATATACACTATATTGCGAATATATTGGGAAAACTTTTGATGGCCATATTTTCGAAACTAGTAAAGATAACTATAACAAATGTAGTATTTTTTTAAAAGTCGTTAAACAATTTTTTTACCGGCAATATAATATACAGGTTCTTCTTTTTTAATTTTTTCTTTTAACGTATTCTGTATATCGTAATAAATAAAAAAATCTGATTACGGATTTGGAAACTACGAAACCAAGTTAGCAAACCAATATTTTTTTATAAAATTTGTTTATTTTTTATTATCAAAAATAAAAATTTTAACAAAGATGTAAAATTATAACTTGACACCCGAGATACAAATTTCATAGTCATATTTAAAAACTGGTATTTCCTTCTAGAATAGAGATACTGATAAAAATAAAAAAATAATAGTTTAAAAAAACTAAAAACACGCTTTTATATGCAACCGAACTAAAAATTAGAAAATAATTTTTCATTACAAAAAGTTTGTCACTTCAGAGTAAAAAGCGTGGAGTGCATTTTACTATTTTTTTATAACTTTTTCCTCATAGATATTTGCAAATAGAATAATTATAACATTTAATATAAGCACCCCACGCTTTTATTCTGAAGTGACAAACTTTTTGTAATGAAAAATTATTTTCTAATTTTTAGTTCGGTTGCATATAAAAGCGTGTTTTTTAGTTTTTTTAAACTATTATTTATTTTTCATTTTTTAGTTCGATATATCAATTAGTTAAATGCTCCAGTTTATTCACTAAAAAATTCCTCTGCCATTTTGTTTGTTTAACTAAGGTGTTGCAACCTTATCACGGTCCCCAACCCGTCGGCAAATGTTGTCAAGTTCGATTATTCAATTGTCTAATCTGGCGCCTTCGCCAGAACGTACGATTTTTCACTTTTCCAGTTTTCCTGGAAAATGCTGGAACTTAACGGGATACTGTTTTTAAATTATTGCATTGTCATCGGTCCTTGATACGTGTGCAAAGTTTCAAAGAAATTGAATAGCTGGAAGTTGGTAAAAATTAGGCTCAAAGATTCCGTTACATAGATAGATAGATAGTTACAACCCAAGTTAATAAAAGCGTGTTAAAAAAAAATATAAGAAAAGATGGGGCTTTTAAATTTAATACACAGTTTAAAATTGAATACTGAATACTATTCAGAATACATTTGTGCGGTATTCGAATAGAGTTATGTGTTTGGTATTCGGTATTCGACGAAATACTTTTTGGTCATTATTCGGTATTCTTTATTCTGAATATCGTTTTTTAATATTCTGGTATTCGAGTACTGGTATTCGAATACCGGTATTCGAATACTGATATTAAAATACCTATATTCTGGTATTCAAATCCTGAATTTAAATACTGTTTGCTAATTTTATGAATATTACGTTACTTTTTATGCATCTTAAGCGGGTTGTTCGCGGTGGTTTTGCTGACGACGGGGTAAAATTTGATGTGATGATATAAGTCATATATGTCATCATTTGCAAACTAACAGTTTAGGAAGTTGTTTCTATGGTCCTAATAGGTAAGTAATTTTGAACAGATATACATTATTTTTGCAAACAAAAATATATCTAAATTAATTATATAACTTCTTTGGGGTTTTGCTATTAAAAAACAAGTAACTTGGTACAACATATAAAAAGTGACATTGCAAACTATGTTTTCTATGTATTAGGTTAGGCTAATATGTATTTATCTCCATTTTACACCAAAGGGATGTGTATAATAACTTTTATTATGCCAGTTTAAATCATGACTATCTGGTAAATCGTAGATAGTATGTACATGTATCCCCATTCCAAAAGTGAAGTCAATAGTTTTAAAAAACAAAATATATTTTTGAAAAATCTGGAAGACGTCTTGTATGCTTGAAATGATTAGTTTTTAAGCAAGAACAGGATACGCCACTGCATTTTTGTTATGGAAAAACGTAGAAAATAAGAATGAGTTGCTTTTTCAAGAAAAAGGAGGTTGTTTTTGTTTTTAGTGGTATTCATGAATACCGAGTATTCGAATACTTTTTTGTAGGTATTCGAAAATATTCGGTATACGAATACTTTTTTTTACGGTTTTTCGACCCAACTCTGCACAGGGTGTTCAAAAATCTGGTTAAAATACAACATTTGACTCTCCTGTATATCACCTAATTCTATTAAACTCTTTGCAATTCCCATATTAAATAATAATCTTAATGGAAGAAGATAAAACTGAACCAAAAATAATAAAATTAAAATCTGTCAAAAAACCAAAAAGTTATTTAATATTGAATTTGATCAAAATTTTGTTTGTCCGGTATTTTTTGTCCAGGAGTGTAATTATTTATAAAAAAAAGGTAAAATGTTTTGTTAATAGAAAAATTTTACCTGGGATTGTCTGCCCCGGTTGTATAATTATTCATAAAAAATGGTAAAATGTTTTGTTAATAAAAATAAAATACCTGGAATAGTCTGCCCCGGTTGTAAAATCATTCCATCTTCAGGAAAATCGCCTTTACTTTGATGTACAGTAGCGTCCAAATTTTCCAAAGGATCTAGGACAATATGCTGTCTTTGATTTGATGACGTCTGGCTTACTACTTTAGGAGATTTTGGCCGAGACCCTGTAGATCGAGTAGACGAAGAGCCAAGATTTCTTTTAGAAGGTGAACTGCTCGACAGCAGAGGTTCCGGATCTTCCAGAGGATCTTGTTCCTGTGAATCTTCGTCATTGTAGTCGGCATATTCTGCATCCTCATATTCAGGAGGTACCGTGGTCTGTGAATCCTTTGTTGGAGAATTGACTGAGTCTACATGGGGAAGAGGGGCTGGGTCCATTTGTTGAACCTGCACATCAAATAGTTTCTAGAATTACATTTTTGTGTAGTTCTTTTGGTATTTTAGTTTTGATTGATATTACTAAAAGTTAGTCTGAAGAGATTTAAACTGATTAATGTATATTAAATTATTAAGTTCTGGGGTAAAAAATTCTAGAATCTTAGAATTAAAAAGGTAAACTTACCTCTCTACTGCTTCCCGACGGATTTAAATCTTGCTTAGAAGCTGGAGCTAGTACTGATGCCTGTTGACTTTGGGACTGTCCCTTGTTGTCCACTTTGGAAACGGTGAAATTTATAGGCTTAAAGAATCCTGAGGGTTCCGTTAGGTTTCTTATTGCTGTTGATCCTGAACCAGCTTGTGCAGCCCCTTGATATCTGGAGAAAACAGAATATTTAAAATAGTATATTTTATGCCAAGGGACTAAAGTCTTACTTTTTATCCTGAGGCGAACCGAAGGGAGAGACACATTCGTCCTGAGGTTTTCCAGAGATATCAAAGACACATTCGTCCTGAGGTTTATACAGGGTGTCCAACCGGGAACAGCTCTGATTGATTTTTTGAAAAGTAGTCTTTGGAAAATTTTCAAAGTTTGATAGCATTATGAACTCAGTAGGGGGCATACAACTAAAATATTTTGACAGTTCTACCACTTCCGGGAATACCGGAAGTTAATGTCAACTTTCTTATTTTAAATGAAATACGCTATATATTATTTATTTTTTAGATTCTGCGTAAATTTATAAATATAATTTATGTAAAATGTTTTATACCTAAGTCAAACAGTTTTTGACTTATTTTAAATTTCATGTCAAAAATGACGTTTGTAAGCCATTACATAACCATCAATTTCTTCTAAACAAAGGTCTTTAATATAAGTTGGGATTACGTTTCTCGTAGAGAAAGAACTACTTTAGTAAACTGTATTGATATTTTCACAATTAATAAATACAGAGTGGTCAAAAATAATTGTTAAAAATTATTATTACGACAAAAAGCTCAATGTCAATTTTTTCAAATAAAAACGTATCCTTCTTTTTTACCTTATCGTATTTGGCATCAAAAATAAGGATAAGTTTGTACAAGGTTGTCTATTCCAAAAATTATAGTTTTCGAAATATTAACAATTTAATTTTTATCTATTCTGACAATGCTTTAAAGTATGGCTTAGTTTGGCTTCCAGTTGGCTTTGACAACATAATGCCCCGTCATAGCCAACTACACCGTACCTACCCATACTTAAATGCATTGTTAGAATAGATAAATATTAATTCGGTAATATTTCGAAAACTATAAATTTTTGCAATAGAAATTCTTATAAAGATAGGATATAGGTAATAAAGGTAAAGGATAAGGTAATAAAAGATAGGCGCTTTCATATAAAAACTGACTTTTAAGATTTTTGTCGTTATAATTTTTTACGATTGACCACTCGGTATTTATTAATAGTGAAAATATCAATACAGTCTACTAAAGTAGTTCTTTCTCTACAAAAAAAATTCAACCTCAACTTATATTAAAGGTTGATGGTTATGTTGTTACGCCGAATTTGTGTAATTGCCGATTTCAGGTATTCGGCACAATTGTGCTTAATTCGTAAAATAACGGGTAAATAAAACTGTCATATTTGGGAGGACATAGTTAGTTCTGGTTAGTTAAATATATTTTTTTAATTCGCTTTAAAATAAAAAAATACTAACCAGAACTAAACATGACCCCTCCAATGTGACAGAACAGGTTTTTCCACGAATTAAGCAAAATTTTAATTTTGCCGAATACATGAAATCGGCAATTACACAAACTCGTTGTACCAATGTAATCGGCGTTGCAAACGTCATTTTTGACATAAAATTTGAAATAAGTCAAAAACTGCTAAATTTAAAAGTTTATAAAATAGTCCATAAATATAATTTTCCGAATTTTACGCAAAATCTAAAAATTAATAATAAATAGGGTGTTTTATTTAAAATAAAGAAGTTGACATTAACTTTTGGTATAAGCGAAAGTGGTAGAGCTATCAAAATATTTTAGTTATATTTCCCTCACCGATTTTATGATGTAAACAAATTTTTAAAAATTTTCCGTTGGTTCACCCTGTATAATATTTTTCGCACTACTGTATTATTTTTAACGAAAAAATGGTACAGAAAGGAATCAAGAAAATTAAGGCACTCTTTAAAAACAAAATGTCAAAATAATGTCTGGTGGGTGGAGGTATTTGTGGTATAACAAATGCACTTTTTATTTTGGACCTTCAGGTAAAACCAAAACATTTTTATCGCATTTTGGGGACAAAAGTGTTTACTTTAGTCCTTTGTTTTACAAACTAAAATACTACTTTACTCCCTAAGGGACTATTTGTTATACTTTTTCCTACGAGCGTGCGGAAAAGTCCACTTTTCCGCACGCATTTGAGTGCGCAAAGTTGCACTTTTCCGCACGGCGTGCGAAAAGCATATTTCATGCAATATACGAAGCCACACATGTCAGATTTTTTCTTCGTTTCCATATGAACAAGCAATTGCACAAATAAATTTTAATTCAAACAAGCATTTTTAATGTCATAGTAACTTTTTTAATTAAATAAAAATCCGACAAAAATAATTATTTAAAATGAGTAGTTCCGATGAGGAGATACCAGATTCTATCCTGGATGCGGCAAATACCGTAAGTTTGAATTTATTACGAGCAAAATCTGATGAAAAATATGAGAATCGATATAGTCATTTCGAAAACTGGTGCTCCAGGAAGGGCACAAAAAGTGTTAAAGAAGTGTTCTTGGCTTATTTTTCGGATGTGCAAAAACATATAAACCTAATACTTTATGGAGTAAGTACTCTATGTTAAAATGTGTCTTCAAAGTAAAAAGTAACCTTGATTTAAGTTCATATTTCAAGCTAACATCACTACTTAAACACCAAAACGTGGGATACCGGCCAAAAAAATCGAAAAATTTTCAGCAATGAAGAAGTTTCAAGATTCATCAAAAAGGAGCACCAGATAATATTTACCTTCTAATAAAAGTTGCTACAATTTTTGGATTAGCTGGTGCTTCTAGGAGAGATAAACTTACAAAAATAATGATTGATGACATACAGGAAAATAAAAATTTAATAGTGGTGAAAATTCCTGACAGTAAAAATAATACTTCTAGAATCTTTGTAGTGTCCGATGAAACAAATAACGGACCTTATCTGCAATTGTACCATAAATATGCAAATTTGGGAAAACCACATACCCCACACAGACGGTTTTTTGTCCAGTATAGACAAGGAGCATGCAGTACGCAATGTGTAGGAATAAATTCAATAGGTAGAATGCCTTCAGAAATTGCAGCATACCTAACATTAAAAAATCCAGAAGAGTACACTGGACATAGTTTTCGTCGATCCTCTGCGACTATGTTAGCGGATTTTGGAGAAGGAATTACCAATATCAAGCGACTTGGGGGCTGGAAATCAACGGCTGTAGCTGAGAGCTACATTGATGAATCCACAAATTAGAAAAAGGATATTTCGAATAAAATATTGACCATGAACAACTCCCTTCCTGAGCTAAGTCAACCTTCATCAAGCCGTACAATAAGCGCTTCCATAAGCCACCCGCTAAATGAAATTACAGGTTCTACAATTAATTTACAATATGCCAATAACTGTTCTTTTGTTGTAAATATTATCAACGGGCAACGGCAGTCGCGTGCGGAAAAGTATCACTTTGCGAACTTGTTAGGAAAATAACTATTTACTTTTTACTTGCCTTATTCCGTATTTAAACTTTCCTTGAATCTGTGTCTGCGTCATTCCAGAATAGGTTCCACTTTGCGCAGCAGCTGTTCCTCCGCCTCTGAATGGTGAAGTTTGGTTGTCTCTTTCATTTGCGTCATAAGGCGTAAAGCCGATTTGAGCTTGGGATGAGGTTGCGCCAGGGCCATTGGCTTGAGCGTCAGATAAGCCTCCTTTCTCACTTGCGCGTACTTGAGTTTGTGTTCCATGACTGATGCCTAGATTTACAAAAAACAAATCAAGTTTAAAATAGGGATAATTTTAAATTACCGTTTTATCATTTAATTTAGTTACAAGTGATAGTGAATATTTACAAAAAAAAAATATATGTATAGGGAAAAAGATCCCAACCGAAACAATAGAGTAAGGACCATGTTTTTCTGGTATTAAAAAAAAACACTTTGAAAAAATTTTCTTTAACATTTTGCTTATAAATTTCGTCTTCAAAATACATACAGGACTGCAAAAAGTAAATATTTTGTTTCTATCTTTGAACAATCCACGAAGGTTGAAAGCCTAAATACTAACGTACCGTGGGTGTCTTAAGCAAGGTAAGAAGAAGTTTGTTAACAAGGGACTTAAAATCTTGAAGATTTGAGGGGGAAGGAAAGACCTCCGCTGGCAGTAGGTTCCACAGTCTAGAAACTCTAGGGATAAAAGAACGACTGAAATGGGAAGTTCGGGGCCTGTCCAATTGGACCTTATAGGGATGCATACGTGCGGCACCACGAGTTACTCTGTTGAGAGCTGCAAGAGGAGGGACTATACTGGATAATTGTCGGAGCAGAAGCCGTAAAAGTATCTATAGAAGAGCGATACTTTTTGTCATACCCTGTATATCTTAAGAGATAATAAAAATCTGATTACTAATTCGGAAACTAGAGAATTAGCCCAACAAACTAATATTTTAATGATTTTGTACGATAACAAAATAAAAAAGTTAAGGAAGCTGTAAATAACTTGACACCCGGTACATGTTTGCTTACGGCAATAATTGTTATATGTATGAAATACTGTGTATTTAAGAGGGAGGACCTTTTTTTGCTCTTCAACTGATATCTGTCATAAAAAGGCCTCGTAGGACCGTGTTTGTCTACGCCAATACTTAATGTGTAGATGCCTAGAAAAGAACAAGCTTTTTTGAAGCCGCGGTGGCTATAGATACAATGAGTTTATGCCAGGTAAGGTTATTCTCAAATGTGACGCCCACAAGGTTAAATGTGACCCCGCTCTGCAAAACCTGGCCACTCATAAGCAAAGGGTGAGTGTTTGATAATTTTTTCGCGACAAAGAAGATGATTGTGTTTTTAAAGATAAATTTATTAAATCTTACTTTGCACTTAGCGAATCACACTGAAGATATGAAAAAAGTCGATAAGCAAAATAAAAAGATATATTTATGCAATAATTATGAAGTTAAGTTTTTTAAAAACCAACATTTTCAAAGACCCTAATACTTTTTTTATTAGTTCCCTCATACCGAGTTTTAAAGAAAATGTTAATGCATACAGTCTGGGCCAAATTAAACTTGCACTCTTTTTAACTAATAATAACTTTTTATTTGTTACGCCTATCTTTTATATTTTAAAGGGCTAATAGGTAGATATGTTTTTAGCTTTGCCATATATATATATATATATATATATATATATATATATATATAAGATACAGTTCTTTGGGCATATGGCTCATTAATGACAGTAAAAACCCACCATGGTAGCCGAATTCTTACAGGTTATTATTTATTTATTTATTTTTACTGTCATTAATAAATTTTGTAACTTTGTTTGTTTGTGGGTTTGTTTGTTGGTAGCCGCTAATCTTCGGAAGTTATGAACCTAGCATAAAAATTTTTTCACAATCAGAAAGCTACATTATTCAGGAGTGTTATAGGCTATATTTTACTATGATTAAACAAAAGTTCAGATATTAACGCCCAACGAAGTGGGACGGGTCGGCTATCTTGGATAAACATAACTTTGTAAGGTTAAGTTTATAAGTTCTGATTAGTCCACTGGTAAAATGCTCCGCCTGTCACGCAGGCGGCCCGGGTTCGTTTCTCTGTGGAGGCGGGATTTTTTTAAATTTTAAAATAAAAATAGATAAGAATAAAAAAGCAACAAATTTATTTATTTGTAGTAGATTTTTCTCTTTTTCACGTCTATCTGTAATATGTATGAATGCTTGAACTTTAAAACTACTCTACGAATTTTGATGCAGTTTTTTAAATCAATAGAGTGATTCAGGAGGAAGGTTTTTATGTATAATTAGTTCTAATTAGTTATTATTATATATATATATATATATATATGCCCAAAAGGAGATTTCTTTGGGCATATGGCTCATTAATGACAGTAAAAACCCCCATGGTAGCCGAATTCTTACAGGTTATATATATATATATATATATATATATATATATATATATATATATATATATATATATATATATTATATAAGGTATAGTTCTTTGGGCATATGGCTCACGAACTAACATATATATATATATATATATATATATATATATATATATATATATATATATATATATATATATATATATATATATATATATATATATATATATATATATATAAATATATATTATATATATATATAACCTGTAAGAATTCGGCTACCATGGGGGTTTTTTACTGTCATTAATGAGCCATATGCCCAAAGAAATCTCCTTTGGGCACCCCTACCATTTAATATGAATTAATTTACTGTTAAGTTGTGTCAGCATCCAACTTAGGAACCATGGTAACCTCACATTTTTGATTCTTAAAAAGTACTAAAAAAAGTTTCTTGCTAAAACCGAGAGAAATGCATGCTTTATAGGGCGCATCCTTTATCAAGAATAATCGTTACTGAATCATTTCCTATAGTTGGTGTACAATAAATAAGTTATTTTAAGTTAAAAAAGTGTACAAGTTTATTTGGCCCACACTGTAGAGTAAATGAATTGAGTGAAAATTTTTCATGCTTTACCTGTACAATCCTTTTTCCTACATACACACAAAATAATAAATAAGAAAAATTTTACTACGGGTACCCAAAGTATACCTATAAAGATTTACGACTAACATAGCAAGTAAATTTTGTTGCGACCAAGAAATCAACAAATTATCGTGGAATACCCCATACTGATATTTACCTGATGATTGTGCCGATGACAACGTATCACCGGACGTAGAATCTAAAGTAACTTGCGCCTGAGATTGTCCAGCACCTCCTCTTCCTTGAGCACTACTTTGAGCACCATCTTTGCCGCCAGCAACTTGTGTCAAGGCTCCTCTTTTACCGTCATCCGATCCAGCAGATGCACTAAAAGATCCAGATCCAGAATACGTTCCCGAAACTTGAGATTGGGACGTACCACCCTGGAATTTGCCTTGAGCTTGAGCACTTGCAATGGTTTCATTGTTCCCTTGTTGAACAGAAGTTTGCACTTGTGAATCGGAGTCATCTGGATACGCTCCTTCTCCTGTAAATTACCAATTTACATATACCGGGTGCCCACGAAATTACTTTCCGGCTGCCATTGTTTTTATTTCTTAATCGATACTGACAAAATTTAGTAAGGTTGTAAGACTTACGAAGAGGTATTTTTAGGTGTAAACAATAGACTTTTACGACTACCGGTTTCACCGGAAATAACTGGAACTTTTGATTTTTAAATGGGACACCCTGTATAGTTTTTGTTTTTTCGATTCTTCAGATCATTTTTAGTCGAAATACAATATTTTTAAAACAAATTTTGTTTATTTTTTTTTATATAAATTTTTTATTTTACATCTAAAGTGCCATGATCATTCTAAAATCACTTCTCATACTTTACTTACTTTCAGAAAAATACGAAATCGATTTTATCTTTTTAAATTTTTTACTAGAGGGCTCTAAACTTCACTTTTTACTTTTTTACTCTAGCTCAAAAACCAAAATGGGACCATATTACTTTCATAACATTTCTAAATAAAGTATTTTAAAGCAAATCCAACGACACTATACTTCATTTTCTTTTAAAAAACAACATTTATTATGTAGGTAAATTATGTTTTCGATACTAAATGGTGCACTTTACAATTAATCGTAGTTGCCATGAAAACAGAAACTAATAGAATATGTTGTAAAACAATTGCTTGTGT
Organism: Listronotus bonariensis; assembly: GCA_014170235.1. Lineage (NCBI taxonomy): Eukaryota > Metazoa > Arthropoda > Insecta > Coleoptera > Curculionidae > Listronotus > Listronotus bonariensis. Next base: position 65,503 of record JACEGR010004615.1, on the reverse strand, counting down.
TCCGTTAAAAGTTAAAAAAAACATTAGTTTGTGTTTATGTATTTTATACGATGTTAAAATAATTTTAGGTTAAATTTGGTTTCAAACAATCAAAAATTATCCAAGTACCAAATTAACCTTAAAATTATTTTTACATTATTATTTTTTAAACTTTTAACGAAACACCAACAATTATTTCACAACAAATTCAATTAGCATGTGTTTTTATGGCAACTACGATAAATTGCGACGTACGCCATTCTGTATTAAAAAGATCATTTACTTACATATTAATTGTTGTTTTTAAAAGAAAGTAAAGTAAAGTATCGTAGTGTTTTACATCGTTGGATTCGCTTTAAAATACTTCATTTAGAAATGTTATGAAAGTGATATGGTCCTATATGTTTTAGAGCTAGAGTAAAAGTGAAAAAGTTAAGGTTAAGGCCCTTCACTAAGAAAGTTTGAAAATAATTATAAATCAATTTCGTATTTTCTGAAAGTACGTAAAGTATGAGGATGATTTTAGAATGATCATGGCACTCTAGATGTAAAATAAAAAATTAATTTAAAAATAAAATTTGACCAAATTTTTTTAAAAGATATTGTATTCCAACTAAAAATGATCTGAAGAATCCAAAAACAAAAAATATGTAGGGTGTCCCATTTAAAAATCAAAAGTTCCAGTCATTTCCGGTAAAACCGGAAGTTGTAATAACCTATTATATACACCTAAAAACGACTTTTCGTTAGTTTAACAAATCTCTCAAATTTTGTCTGTATTGATTAAGAAATAAAAAATGGCAGCCGGAAAGTGATCTCGTGGGCACCCGGTATATATATATATATATATATATATATATATATATATATATATATATATATATATATATATATATATATATATATATATATATATATATATATATATATATATAACGGTAGAGGGTAGTCTCGACTGACTAGTTAAACAGCAGGTTGTTTATTAGGGAAACAGTCAGGTGTATTAGGGCTTAGAAAAACTCTTTTGAATCACCAAGCTTTCGAAATAATCGATTTCTTTTCAAGGCTACAATATGGAGACAAAGTTATTAATATTAATAATTTATAATGTAATAATGATTATAAACTTACGTGTACAAGTGAGTTAGGAATATAAAAGCTTCAAAATAGTTTCCATGTGGACTTTTCCTTTCTATAGCAAATTATTTAAAGTTTTATAACCACATTTTTATATTAATTAACATGTGAACGGGTTGTAGCCATTTTGTTAACTACTTTCTCGAAAATGGTAATGTCCCTGAAGCGTGTATCTCACTCCCTCCCATTTACAACAATGACCAAGAGAAAGAGAACCGATAAAATTGATTGACATTTATCGGTTTCATTGACCATGCGTCGTCCTTCTCGTACTTTGACGAGATTCCAGTGGCGTAGTATTCGAGAAAATTATATTAGTTTATTATATTTAATTATTTATTACAACTGTGGATACTACACCACCTCGTCCCAGTTATATATATATATATATATATATATATATATATATATATATATATATATATATATATATATATATATATATTATATATATAATTTTTGAAAAATGATTTTTGGCTACTAAGACCTCTCAACTCTTAACATTATTTCTTATTCTTTATATATTTTTTTCTACAAAAACAAAATGTATGATACCCATATTTGGGGCGGATCGTGAATTAGTGCAGTACCGGATCAAGCGTGAAGCCGTGAAGCGACTGTTTCAGCACCAGATCGGAAGGGGCGGAAATTTAAGGTAAACAGAAGTAAAACTTAAGTCATTATTTTGTTGTTAATACGGTTCAAGACATTTTTAAAACATTACATTTTCTTGCTAAACAATGACGTCATATACGTCACGTATTTAACCGTGTTTGAATACATCTCGGACAATGGTTTAAATTTGCTGGAATTTGTTTTAATTTTTAAGGGGTTTTTGGTGCAAAAATCAGAAAAATAGGTATTTTTTTAATACTTTTTAGGGTGTTTTGGGGTTAAAAAATATTCAAAATTGTATCAAACACACTAAAAAAAAATTAAATTGGCCAAAAAATATATAAAAATAAAATAATAATTTTTAAGGGAGGGCCTTCCTGAAAAAATAATCAAACATAGTTGAGTCTGCTCAAATCGACGAAATTCGTACAAATATGCGGTTTTGACAAAATTTTTCCTATTTTTAAGGGTTCCTTTGGGGGCAAAAATCAATTTCTATATAAAAAGAAAAAATTGGTAAAAATAACTATTTGCTGGAATTTGTTTTAATTTTTAAGGGGGTTTTCGGTGCAAAATCAGAAAAATAGGTATTTTTTAATTTTTTAGGGTGTTTTGGGGTTAAAAAATATTCAAAATTGTATCAAACACACTAAAAAAAATTAAATTGGCCAAAAAATATATAAAAATAAAATAATAATTTTTAAGGAGGGCCTTCCCTGAAAAATAATCAAACATAGTTGAGTCTGCTCAAATCGACGAAATTCGTACAAATATGCGGTTTTGACCAAATTTTTCCTATTTTTAAGGGTTCCTTTGGGGGCAAAATCAATTTCTATATAAAAGAAAAAAATTGGTAAAAATAACTATTTGCTGGAATTTGTTTTAATTTTTAAGGGGTTTTCGGTGCGAAAATCAGAAAAATAGGTATTTTTTTAATTTTTTAGGGTGTTTTGGGGTTAAAAAATATTCAAAATTGTATCAAACACACTAAAAAAATTAAATTAGCCAAAAAAATATATAAAAATAAAATAATAATTTTTAAGGGAGGCCTTCCCTGAAAAATAATCAAACATAGTTGAGTCTGCTCAAATCGACGAAATTCGTACAAATATGCGGTTTTGACCAAATTTTTCCTATTTTTAAGGGTTCCTTTGGGGGCAAAAATCAATTTCTATATAAAAAGAAAAAAATTGGTAAAAATAACTATTTGCTGGAATTTGTTTTAATTTTTAAGGGGGTTTTCGGTGCAAAAATCAGAAAAATAGGTATTTTTTAATTTTTTAGGGTGTTTTGGGGTTAAAAAATATTCAAAATTGTATCAAACACACTAAAAAAAATTAAATTGGCCAAAAAAATATATAAAATAAAATAATACTTTTTAAGGGAGGGCCTTCCCTGAAAAAGTAATCAAACATAGTTGAGTCTGCTCAAATCGACGAAATTCGTACAAATATGCGGTTTTGACAAAATTTTTCCCATTTTTAAGGGTTCCTTTGGGGGCAAAAATCAATTTCTATATAAAAAGAAAAATTGGTAAAAATAACTATTTGCTGGAATTTGTTTTAATTTTTAAGGGGGTTTTCGGTGCAAAAATCAGAAAAATAGGTATTTTTAATTTTTTTAGGTGTTTTGGGGTTAAAAATATTCAAAATTGTATCAAACACACTAAAAAAATTAAATTAGCCAAAAAATATATAAAATAAAATAATAATTTTTAAGGGGGCCTTCCTGAAAAAATAATCAAACATAGTTGAATCTGCTCAAATCGACGAAATTCGTACAAATATGCGGTTTTGACCAAATTTTTCCTATTTTTAAGGGTTCCTTTGGGGGCAAAAATCAATTTCTATATAAAAAGAAAAAATTGGTAAAAATAACTATTTGCTGGAATTTGTTTTAATTTTTAAGGGGGTTTTCGGTGCAAAAATCAGAAAATAGGTATTTTTTAATTTTTTAGGGTGTTTTGGGGTTAAAAATATTCAAAATTGTATCAAACACACTAAAAAAAATTAAATTAGCCAAAAAATATATAAAAATAAAATAATAATTTTTATGGAGGGCCTTCCCTGAAAAAATAATCAAACATAGTTGAGTCTGCTCAAATCGACGAAATTCGTACAAATATGCGGTTTTGACAAAGATTTTTCCTATTTTTAAGGGTTCCTTTGGGGGCAAAAATCAATTTCTATATAAAAGAAAAATTGGTAAAAATAACTATTTGCTGGAATTTGTTTTAATTTTTAAGGGGGTTTTCGGTGCAATAATCAGAAAAATAGGTATTTTTTAATTTTTTAGGGTGTTTTGGGGTTAAAAAATATTCAAAATTGTATCAAACACACTAAAAAAAATTAAATTAGCCAAAAAATATATAAAAATAAAATAATAATTTTTAAGGGAGGCCTTCCCTGAAAAATAATCAAACATAGTTGAATCTGCTCAAATCGACGAAATTCGTACAAATATGCGGTTTTGACCAAATTTTTCCTATTTTTAAGGGTTCCTTTGGGGGCAAAAATCAATTTCTATATAAAAAGAAAAAAATTGGTAAAAATAACTATTTGCTGGAATTTGTTTTAATTTTTAAGGGGGTTTTCGGTGCAAAAATCAGAAAAATAGGTATTTTTTAATTTTTAGGGTGTTTTGGGGTTAAAAAATATTCAAAATTGTATCAAACACACTAAAAAAATTAAATTGGCCAAAAAATATATAAAAATAAAATAATAATTTTTAAGGGAGGGCCTTCCTGAAAAATAATCAAACATAGTTGAGTCTGCTCAAATCGACGAAATTCGTACAAATATGCGGTTTTGACAAAATTTTTCCTATTTTTAAGGGTTCCTTTGGGGCAAAATCAATTTCTATATAAAAGAAAAAATTGGTAAAAATAACTATTTGCTGGAATTTGTTTTAATTTTTAAGGGGTTTTCGGTGCAAAAATCAGAAAAATAGGTATTTTTAATTTTTTAGGGTGTTTTGGGGTTAAAAAATATTCAAAATTGTATCAAACACACTAAAAAAATTAAATTGGCCAAAAAATATATAAAAATAAAATAATAATTTTTAAGGAGGGCCTTCCCTGAAAAATAATCAAACATAGTTGAGTCTGCTCAAATCGACGAAATTCGTACAAATATGCGGTTTTGACAAAATTTTTCCTATTTTTAAGGGTTCCTTTGGAGCAAAAATCAATTTCTATATAAAAAGAAAAAAATTGGTAAAAATAACTATTTGCTGGAATTTGTTTTAATTCTTTAAGGGGGTTTTCTGGTGCAAAAATCAGAAAAATAGGTATTTTTTAATTTTTAGGGTGTTTTGGGGTTAAAAAATATTCAAAATTGTATCAAACACACTAAAAAAATTAAATTAGCCAAAAATATATAAAAATAAAATAATAATTTTTAAGGGGGGCCTTCCCTGAAAAAATAATCAAACATAGTTGAGTCTGCTCAAATCGACGAAATTCGTACAAATATGCGGTTTTGACCAAGATTTTTCCTATTTTTAAGGGTTCCTTTGGGGGCAAAATTAATTTTCTATATAAAAGAAAAATTGGTAAAAATAACTATTTGCTGAATTTGTTTTAATTTTAAGGGTTTTCGGTGCAATAATCAGAAAAATAGGTATTTTTTTAATTTTTTTAGGGTGTTTGGGGTTAAAAATATTCAAAATTGTATCAAACACACTAAAAAAATTAAATTAGCCAAAAAATATATAAAAATAAAATAATAATTTTTATAGGGGGCCTTCCTGAAAAAATAATCAAACATAGTTGAGTCTGCTCAAATCGACGAAATTGCACAATATATGCGGTTTTGACAAAATTTTTCCTATTTTTAAGGGTTCCTTTGGGGGCAAAATCAATTTCTATATAAAAAGAAAAAAATTGGTAAAAATAACTATTTGCTGGAATTTGTTTTAATTTTTAAGGGGGTTTTCGGTGCAAAAATCAGAAAAATAGGTATTTTTTAATTTTTTTAGGGTGTTTTGGGGTTAAAAATATTCAAAATTGTATCAAACACACTAAAAAAATTAAATTGGCCAAAAAATATATAAAAATAAAATAATAATTTTTAAGGGAGGGCCTTCCCTGAAAAATAATCAAACATAGTTGAGTCTGCTCAAATCGACGAAATCTCGTACAAATATGCGGGTTTTGACAAAATTTTTCCTATTTTTAAGGGTTCCTTTGGGGGCAAAAATCAATTTCTATATAAAAAGAAAAAATTGGTAAAAATAACTATTTGCTGGAATTTGTTTTAATTTTTAAGGGGGTTTTCGGTGCAAAAATCAGAAAAATAGGTATTTTTTAATTTTTTTAGGGTGTTTTGGGGTTAAAAATATTCAAAATTGTATCAAACACACTAAAAAAAAATTAAATTAGCCAAAAAAATATATAAAAATAAAATAATAATTTTTAAGGGGGCCTTCCTGAAAAAATAATCAAACATAGTTGAGTCTGCTCAAATCGACGAAATTCGTACAAATATGCGGTTTTGACCAAGATTTTTCCTATTTTTAAGGGTTCCTTTGGGGGCAAAAATCAATTTCTATATAAAAAGAAAAAATTGGTAAAAATAACTATTTGCTGGAATTTGTTTTAATTTTTAAGGGGGTTTTCGGTGCAAAAATCAGAAAAATAGGTATTTTTTAATTTTTTAGGGTGTTTTGGGGTTAAAAAATATTCAAAATTGTATCAAACACACTAAAAAAAATTAAATTAGCCAAAAAATATATAAAAATAAAATAATAATTTTTAAGGAGGGCCTTCCCTGAAAAATAATCAAACATAGTTGAATCTGCTCAAATCGACGAAATTCATTACAAATATGCGGTTTTGACCAAATTTTTCCTATTTTTAAGGGTTCCTTTGGGGGCAAAATCAATTTCTATATAAAAAGAAAAAAATTGGTAAAAATAACTATTTGCTGGAATTTGTTTTAATTTTTAAGGGGGTTTTCGGTGCAAAATCAGAAAAATAGGTATTTTTTAATTTTTTAGGGTGTTTTGGGGTTAAAAAATATTCAAAATTGTATCAAACACACTAAAAAAAATTAAATTGGCCAAAAAATATATAAAAATAAAATAATAATTTTTAAGGGAGGGCCTTCCCTGAAAAAGTAATCAAACATAGTTGAGTCTGCTCAAATCGACGAAATTCGTACAAATATGCGGTTTTGACAAAATTTTTCCTATTTTTAAGGGTTCCTTTGGGGGCAAAAATCAATTTCTATATAAAAAGAAAAAATTGGTAAAAATAACTATTTGCTGGAATTTGTTTTAATTTTTAAGGGGGTTTTCGGTGCAAAAATCAGAAAAATAGGTATTTTTTAATTTTTTAGGGTGTTTTGGGGTTAAAAATATTCAAAATTGTATCAAACACACTAAAAAAAATTAAATTGGCCAAAAAAATATATAAAAATAAAATAATAATTTTTAAGGAGGGCCTTCCCTGAAAAATAATCAAACATAGTTGAGTCTGCTCAAATCGACGAAATTCGTACAAATATGCGGTTTTGACCAAATTTTTCCTATTTTTAAGGGTTCCTTTGGGGGCAAAAATCAATTTCTATATAAAAAGAAAAAATTGGTAAAAATAACTATTTGCTGGAATTTGTTTTAATTTTTAAGGGGGTTTTCGGTGCAAAAATCAGAAAAATAGGTATTTTTTAATTTTTTTAGGGTGTTTTGGGGTTAAAAAATATTCAAAATTGTATCAAACACACTAAAAAAAATTAAATTAGCCAAAAAAATATATAAAAATAAAATAATAATTTTTAAGGAGGGCCTTCCCTGAAAAAATAATCAAACATAGTTGAGTCTGCTCAAATCGACGAAATTCGTACAAATATGCGGTTTTGACCAAATTTTTCCTATTTTTAAGGGTTCCTTTGGGGGCAAAAATCAATTTCTATATAAAAAGAAAAAAATTGGTAAAAATAACTATTTGCTGGAATTTGTTTTAATTTTTAAGGGGGTTTTCGGTGCAAAAATCAGAAAAATAGGTATTTTTTAATTTTTTAGGGTGTTTTGGGGTTAAAAAATATTCAAAATTGTATCAAACACACTAAAAAAAATTAAATTAGCCAAAAAAATATATAAAAATAAAATAATAATTTTTAAGGGGGGCCTTCCCTGAAAAAATAATCAAACATAGTTGAGTCTGCTCAAATCGACGAAATTCGTACAAATATGCGGTTTTGACAAAATTTTTCCTATTTTTAAGGGTTCCTTTGGGGGCAAAAATCAATTTCTATATAAAAAGAAAAAATTGGTAAAAATAACTATTTGCTGGAATTTGTTTTAATTTTTAAGGGGGTTTTCGGTGCAAAAATCAGAAAATAGGTATTTTTTAATTTTTTTAGGGTGTTTTGGGGTTAAAAATATTCAAAATTGTATCAAACACACTAAAAAAATTAAATTAGCCAAAAAATATATAAAAATAAAATAATAATTTTTAAGGGGGCCTTCCCTGAAAAAATAATCAAACATAGTTGAATCTGCTCAAATCGACGAAATTCGTACAAATATGCGGTTTTGACCAAATTTTTCCTATTTTTAAGGGTTCCTTTGGGGGCAAAAATCAATTTCTATATAAAAAGAAAAAATTGGTAAAAATAACTATTTGCTGGAATTTGTTTTAATTTTTAAGGGGGTTTTCGGTGCAAAAATCAGAAAAATAGGTATTTTTTAATTTTTTAGGGTGTTTTGGGGTTAAAAAATATTCAAAATTGTATCAAACACACTAAAAAAAATTAAATTGGCCAAAAAAATATATAAAAATAAAATAATAATTTTTAAGGGAGGGCCTTCCCTGAAAAATAATCAAACATAGTTGAGTCTGCTCAAATCGACGAAATTCGTACAAATATGCGGTTTTGACCAAATTTTTCCTATTTTTAAGGGTTCCTTTGGGGGCAAAATCAATTTCTATATAAAAAGAAAAAAATTGGTAAAAATAACTATTTGCTGGAATTTGTTTTAATTTTTAAGGGGTTTTCGGTGCAAAAATCAGAAAAATAGGTATTTTTTTAATTTTTTAGGGTGTTTTGGGGTTAAAAAATATTCAAAATTGTATCAAACACACTAAAAAAAATTAAATTGGCCAAAAAATATATAAAAATAAAATAATAATTTTTAAGGGGGGCCTTCCCTGAAAAAATAATCAAACATAGTTGAGTCTGCTCAAATCGACGAAATTCGTACAAATATGCGGTTTTGACAAAATTTTTCCTATTTTTAAGGGTTCCTTTGGGGGCAAAATCAATTTCTATATAAAAAGAAAAAAATTGGTAAAAATAACTATTTGCTGGAATTTGTTTTAATTTTTAAGGGGGTTTTCGGTGCAAAAATCAGAAAAATAGGTATTTTTTAATTTTTTAGGGTGTTTTGGGGTTAAAAAATATTCAAAATTGTATCAAACACACTAAAAAAATTAAATTAGCCAAAAAATATATAAAAATAAAATAATAATTTTTAAGGGAGGGCCTTCCCTGAAAAATAATCAAACATAGTTGAGTCTGCTCAAATCGACGAAATTCGTACAAATATGCGGTTTTGACCAAATTTTTCCTATTTTTAAGGGTTCCTTTGGGGGCAAAAATCAATTTCTATATAAAAAGAAAAAATTGGTAAAAATAACTATTTGCTGGAATTTGTTTTAATTTTTAAGGGGGTTTTCGGTGCAAAAATCAGAAAAATAGGTATTTTTTAATTTTTTTAGGGTGTTTTGGGGTTAAAAAATATTCAAAATTGTATCAAACACACTAAAAAAATTAAATTGGCCAAAAAATATATAAAAATAAAATAATAATTTTTAAGGGAGGCCTTCCCTGAAAAAATAATCAAACATAGTTGAGTCTGCTCAAATCGACGAAATTCGTACAAATATGCGGTTTTGACCAAATTTTTCCTATTTTTAAGGGTTCCTTTGGGGGCAAAAATCAATTTCTATATAAAAAGAAAAAATTGGTAAAAATAACTATTTGCTGGAATTTGTTTTAATTTTTAAGGGGGTTTTCGGTGCAAAAATCAGAAAAATAGGTATTTTTAATTTTTTTAGGGTGTTTTGGGGTTAAAAAATATTCAAAATTGTATCAAACACACTAAAAAAAATTAAATTGGCCAAAAAATATATAAAAATAAAATAATAATTTTTAAGGAGGGCCTTCCCTGAAAAAATAATCAAACATAGTTGAGTCTGCTCAAATCGACGAAATTCGTACAAATATGCGGTTTTGACAAAATTTTTCCTATTTTTAAGGGTTCCTTTGGGGGCAAAAATCAATTTCTATATAAAAAGAAAAAATTGGTAAAAATAACTATTTGCTGGAATTTGTTTTAATTTTTAAGGGGTTTTCGGTGCAAAAATCAGAAAAATAGGTATTTTTTAATTTTTTAGGGTGTTTTGGGGTTAAAAAATATTCAAAATTGTATCAAACACACTAAAAAAATTAAATTAGCCAAAAAATATATAAAAATAAAATAATAATTTTTAAGGGGGCCTTCCTGAAAAAATAATCAAACATAGTTGAATCTGCTCAAATCGACGAAATTCGTACAAATATGCGGTTTTGACCAAATTTTTCCTATTTTTAAGGGTTCCTTTGGGGGCAAAAATCAATTTCTATATAAAAAGAAAAAATTGGTAAAAATAACTATTTGCTGGAATTTGTTTTAATTTTTAAGGGGGTTTTCGGTGCAAAAATCAGAAAAATAGGTATTTTTTAATTTTTTTAGGGTGTTTTGGGGTTAAAAAATATTCAAAATTGTATCAAACACACTAAAAAAAAATTAAATTAGCCAAAAAATATATAAAAATAAAATAATAATTTTTAAGGGAGGGCCTTCCCTGAAAAAATAATCAAACATAGTTGAGTCTGCTCAAATCGACGAAATTCGTACAAATATGCGGTTTTGACAAAATTTTTCCTATTTTTAAGGGTTCCTTTGGGGGCAAAAATCAATTTCTATATAAAAAGAAAAAATTGGTAAAAATAACTATTTGCTGGAATTTGTTTTAATTTTTAAGGGGGTTTTCGGTGCAAAAATCAGAAAAATAGGTATTTTTTAATTTTTTTAGGGTGTTTTGGGGTTAAAAAATATTCAAAATTGTATCAAACACACTAAAAAAAAATTAAATTGGCCAAAAAATATATAAAAATAAAATAATAATTTTTAAGGGAGGGCCTTCCCTGAAAAAATAATCAAACATAGTTGAGTCTGCTCAAATCGACGAAATTCGTACAAATATGCGGTTTTGACAAAATTTTTCCTATTTTTAAGGGTTCCTTTGGGGGCAAAAATCAATTTCTATATAAAAAGAAAAAAATTGGTAAAAATAACTATTTGCTGGAATTTGTTTTAATTTTTAAGGGGTTTTCGGTGCAAAAATCAGAAAAATAGGTATTTTTTAATTTTTTTAGGGTGTTTTGGGGTTAAAAATATTCAAAATTGTATCAAACACACTAAAAAAATTAAATTAGCCAAAAAATATATAAAAATAAAATAATAATTTTTAAGGAGGGCCTTCCCTGAAAAATAATCAAACATAGTTGAATCTGCTCAAATCGACGAAATTCGTACAAATATGCGGTTTTGACCAAATTTTTCCTATTTTTAAGGGTTCCTTTGGGGGCAAAAATCAATTTCTATATAAAAAGAAAAAATTGGTAAAAATAACTATTTGCTGGAATTTGTTTTAATTTTTAAGGGGGTTTTCGGTGCAAAAATCAGAAAAATAGGTATTTTTTAATTTTTTTAGGGTGTTTTGGGGTTAAAAAATATTCAAAATTGTATCAAACACACTAAAAAAAAATTAAATTGGCCAAAAAATATATAAAAATAAAATAATAATTTTTAAGGGAGGGCCTTCCCTGAAAAATAATCAAACATAGTTGAGTCTGCTCAAATCGACGAAATTCGTACAAATATGCGGTTTTGACCAAATTTTTCCTATTTTTAAGGGTTCCTTTGGGGGCAAAATCAATTTCTATATAAAAAGAAAAAAATTGGTAAAAATAACTATTTGCTGGAATTTGTTTTAATTTTTAAGGGGGTTTTCGGTGCAAAAATCAGAAAAATAGGTATTTTTTAATTTTTTTAGGGTGTTTTGGGGTTAAAAAATATTCAAAATTGTATCAAACACACTAAAAAAATTAAATTAGCCAAAAAATATATAAAAATAAAATAATAATTTTTAAGGGGGCCTTCCTGAAAAAATAATCAAACATAGTTGAATCTGCTCAAATCGACGAAATTCGTACAAATATGCGGTTTTGACAAAGATTTTTCCTATTTTTAAGGGTTCCTTTGGGGGCAAAAATCAATTTCTAAAGGGTCCGCCATCTAACGTTTTTTTTTCAAGTAGTGCTTATTTTGTGAATGGTAACACTTAGCTCATGTTTGATTTAACAGATAATTAGTTATATCCTTCCGCTGAACGAATATGGTTGTGTATACGCTTGAACAACGCTGAGAAATATTGCGACATTACTTTGAAAATCATGGTAATGTTGATGCCGATTTTGCCAAAAAAGCATCTTTTCAGATGAACCTCATTTAGATCTTGGCGGGTATGTAAACAAGCAAAATTGTCGCATTTGGGGCACAGAAGACCCGCACGCATACATTGAAAGCCGACGCACCCAAAACGAGTCACTGTTTGGTGCGGATTTTGGTCCAGAGGCATAATTGGGCCATTTTTCTTCGAAAATGAGCAAGGAGTGACCGTTACAGTCAATGGCGATCGTTATCGGACCATGTTGAACGAATTTTTGTTCACAAAAATTGAAGATGAGGATATTGGCAACATTTGGTTTCAACAGGACGGCGCTACGTGCCACACAGCCGAAGCTACACCCGATGTTTTGCGCCCTGTTTTTGAAGATCGCATTATCAGCCGCAGAGCTGATGTCGTTTCGCCACCTCGAGCTGCGATTTGACACCGTTGGACTATTATTTGTGGAGTGCCGTCAAAGATAAGTGTTACGCCGACAAGCCAGAGACAATTGACGCTTTAAAGGACAATATTCATGAAGCCATTGGTGAAATACAGATGCACACAATCGATAATGTGTTTAAAAATTGGACCAATCGTGTAGGCTACTGCATGGCCAGCCGAGGCAGCCATTTGAATGAAATTATTTTCCATTATTAACCGGAAGAATTGTACTTTCAAATAAAAAAGAAGTTTGACAAAATATTCAGTAGTTTTTTTTTAAGAGTTTTTATTTAAAAAAATGTTATTTGGCGAACCCTTTATATAAAAAGAAAAAAATTGGTAAAATAACTATTTGCTGGAATTTGTTTTAATTTTTAAGGGGGTTTCGGTGGAATAATCAGAAAAATAGGTATTTTTTAATTTTTTAGGGTGTTTTGGGGTTAAAAATATTCAAAATTGTATCAAACACACTAAAAAAATTAAATTAGCCAAAAAAATATATAAAAATAAAATAATATTTTTAAGGGGGCCTTCCCTGAAAAAATAATCAAACATAGTTGAATCTCGCTCTCAAATCGACGAAATTGCACGAACATGTGGTGCCGACCAAATTTTTCCTATTTTTAAGTGGTTCCTCAGGGCAAAAATCAATTTCTATATAAAAGAGAAAAAAACTGGTAAAAATAACTATTTTGCTGGAATTTGCCTTACTCTTTAAGCGGGTTTTCGGCGCAGAGTCAGAAGTATATTTTTTAATTTTTTAGGGTGTTTTGGGGTTAAAAAATACATTCAAAATTAGTATCAAAACACAACAGAAAAAATTAAATTCGCCAAAAAATATATAAACACAAAATAACAATTTTAAGGGAGGGCCTTCTCCTCGAAAATAATCAAACACAGTTGAGTCTCGCTCAAATCGACGAGATTCGCAACAAATATGTGGTTTTGACCAGCTTTTTCCTATTTTCAAGGGCTCTTTGGGGGCAAAATCAATTTCTATATAAAAAGAAAAGAACTGGTAAAAAATACCCTCATTTCTGCCGGAATTTGTTTTAATTTTAATGGGCTTGGCGCAAAATCAGAAAATAGGTATTTTTTATTTTTTTAGGTGTTTTGGGGTTAAAAATATTCAAATTGTAACAAAACACACTAAAAAAATAAATTGCCAAAAAATATATAAAAATAAAATAATAATTTTAAAGGGCTTTCCCGGAGGTACATCAACATAGTTGAGTCTGTACAAATGACGAAATTCGCACAAACATGCGGTTTGAAAGATTTCCTACTTATGTTTGGGCAATCACTTATATAAAAGAAAAATTATAAAAATAACTATTTGCTGGAATTTCACTTAAGTGGCTGCGGAATAATCATAAAAATAGGTATTTTTTTAGGGTGTTTTGGGTTAGGCCTGTAATTGCATCAAACACACTAAAAACTTTAATTAGCTAAAAGTGGATAAAGAGGTACACACTTTGTAGTAAATTTCTTCCCTTAAAAATTATTTTAATTTCATATATTTTTTTGGCCTATTTAATTTTTAGTGTGTTTGGTACAATTTTGAATATTTTTTAACCCCAAAACACCCTAAAAAATTAAAAATACCTATTTTTCTGATTTTTGCACCGAAAACCCCTTAAAAATTAAAACAAATTCCAGCAAATAGTTATTTTTACCAATTTTTTTCTTTTATATAGAAATTGATTTTTGCCCCCAAAGGAACCCTTAAAAATAGGAAAAATTTTGTCAAAACCGCATATTTGTACGAATTTCGTCGATTTGAGCAGACTCAACTATGTTTGATTATTTTTTCAGGGAAGGCCCTCCCTTAAAAATTATTATTTTATTTTTATATATTTTTTTGGCCAATTTAATTTTTTTTAGTGTGTTTGATACAATTTTGAATATTTTTTAACCCCAAAACACCCTAAAAAATTAAAAATACCTATTTTTCTGATTTTTGCAACCGAAAACCCCTTAAAAATTAAAACAAATTCCAGCAAATAGTTATTTTTACCAATTTTTTTCTTTTTATATAGAAATTGATTTTTGCCCCCAAAGGAACCCTTAAAAATAGGAAAAATTTGGTCAAAACCGCATATTTGTACGAATTTCGTCGATTTGAGCAGATTCAACTATGTTTGATTATTTTTTCAGGGAAGGCCCTCCTTAAAAATTATTATTTTATTTTTATATATTTTTTTGGCCAATTTAATTTTTTTTTAGTGTGTTTGATACAATTTTGAATATTTTTTAACCCCAAAACACCCTAAAAAATTAAAAAATACCTATTTTTCTGATTTTTGCACCGAAAACCCCTTAAAAATTAAAACAAATTCCAGCAAATAGTTATTTTTACCAATTTTTTTCTTTTTATATAGAAATTGATTTTTGCCCCCAAAGGAACCCTTAAAAATAGGAAAAATTTTGTCAAAACCGCATATTTGTACGAATTTCGTCGATTTGAGCAGACTCAACTATGTTTGATTATTTTTTCAGGGAAGGCCCCCTTAAAAATTATTATTTTATTTTTATATATTTTTTTGGCCAATTTAATTTTTTTTAGTGTGTTTGATACAATTTTGAATATTTTTAACCCCAAAACACCCTAAAAAAATTAAAAATACCTATTTTTCTGATTTTTGCACCGAAAACCCCTTAAAAATTAAAACAAATTCCAGCAAATAGTTATTTTTACCAATTTTTTTCTTTTATATAGAAATTGATTTTTGCCCCCAAAGGAACCCTTAAAAATAGGAAAAATTTGGTCAAAACCGCATATTTGTACGAATTTCGTCGATTTGAGCAGACTCAACTATGTTTGATTATTTTTCAGGGAAGGCCCCCCTTAAAAATTATTATTTTATTTTTATATATTTTTTTGGCCAATTTAATTTTTTTAGTGTGTTTGATACAATTTTGAATATTTTTTAACCCCAAAACACCCTAAAAAATTAAAAATACCTATTTTTCTGATTTTTGCACCGAAAACCCCCTTAAAAATTAAAACAAATTCCAGCAAATAGTTATTTTTACCAATTTTTTTCTTTTATATAGAAATTGATTTTTGCCCCCAAAGGAACCCTTAAAAATAGGAAAAATTTGGTCAAAACCGCATATTTGTACGAATTTCGTCGATTTGAGCAGATTCAACTATGTTTGATTATTTTTTCAGGGAAGGCCCCCTTAAAAATTATTATTTTATTTTTATATATTTTTTTGGCCAATTTAATTTTTTTTTAGTATGTTTGATACAATTTTGAATATTTTTTTAACCCCAAAACACCCTAAAAAATTAAAAATACCTATTTTTCTGATTTTTGCACCGAAAACCCCCTTAAAAATTAAAACAAATTCCAGCAAATAGTTATTTTTACCAATTTTTTTCTTTTTATATAGAAATTGATTTTTGCCCCCAAAGGAACCCTTAAAAATAGGAAAATTCTGGTCAAAACCGCATATTTGTACTGAATTTCGTCGATTTGAGCAGATTCAACTATGTTTGATTATTTTTTCAGGGAAGGCCCTCCCTTAAAAATTATTATTTTATTTTTATATATTTTTTGGCCAATTTAATTTTTTTTTAGTGTGTTTGATACAATTTTGAATATTTTTTAACCCCAAAACACCCTAAAAAATTAAAAAATACCTATTTTTCTGATTTTTGCACCGAAAACCCCCTTAAAAATTAAAACAAATTCCAGCAAATAGTTATTTTTACCAATTTTTTTCTTTTTATATAGAAATTGATTTTTGCCCCCAAAGGAACCCTTAAAAATAGGAAAAATTTTGTCAAAACCGCATATTTGTACGAATTTCGTCGATTTGAGCAGACTCAACTATGTTTGATTATTTTTTCAGGAAGGCCTCCTTTAAAAATTATTATTTTATTTTTATATATTTTTTGGCTAATTTAATTTTTTTTAGTGTGTTTGATACAATTTTGAATATTTTTTAACCCCAAAACACCCTAAAAAAATTAAAAATACCTATTTTTCTGATTTTTGCACCGAAAACCCCTTAAAAATTAAAACAAATTCCAGCAAATAGTTATTTTTACCAATTTTTTTCTTTTTATATAGAAATTGATTTTTGCCCCCAAAGGAACCCTTAAAAATAGGAAAAATTTGGTCAAAACCGCATATTTGTACGAATTTCGTCGATTTGAGCAGACTCAACTATGTTTGATTATTTTTTCAGGGAAGGCCCTCCCTTAAAAATTATTATTTTATTTTTATATATTTTTTGGCCAATTTAATTTTTTTAGTGTGTTTGATACAATTTTGAATATTTTTTAACCCCAAAACACCCTAAAAAAATTAAAAATACCTATTTTTCTGATTTTTGCACCGAAAACCCCTTAAAAATTAAAACAAATTCCAGCAAATAGTTATTTTTACCAATTTTTTTCTTTTATATAGAAATTGATTTTTGCCCCCAAAGGAACCCTTAAAAATAGGAAAAATTTGGTCAAAACCGCATATTTGTACGAATTTCGTCGATTTGAGCAGATTCAACTATGTTTGATTATTTTTTCAGGGAAGGCCCCTTTAAAAATTATTATTTTATTTTTATATATTTTTTTGGCTAATTTAATTTTTTTAGTGTGTTTGATACAATTTTGAATATTTTTTAACCCCAAAACACCCTAAAAAATTAAAAATACCTATTTTTCTGATTTTTGCACCGAAAACCCCTTAAAAATTAAAACAAATTCCAGCAAATAGTTATTTTTACCAATTTTTTTCTTTTTATATAGAAATTGATTTTTGCCCCCAAAGGAACCCTTAAAAATAGGGAAAAATTTTGTCAAAACCGCATATTTGTACGAATTTCGTCGATTTGAGCAGACTCAACTATGTTTGATTATTTTTTCAGGGAAGGCCCCCCTTAAAAATTATTATTTTATTTTTATATATATTTTTTTGGCCAATTTATATTTTTTTAGTATGTTTGATACAATTTTGAATATTTTTTAACCCCAAAACACCCTAAAAAATATAAAAATACCTATTTTTCTGATTTTTGCACCGAAAACCCCTTAAAAATTAAAACAAATTCTAGCAAATAGTTATTTTAACCAAAATATTTCTTTTTATATAAAAATTAATTTTTGCCCCCAAAGGAACCCTTAAAAATAGGAAAAATCTTGTCAAAACCGCATATTTGTACGAATTTCGTCGATTTGAGCAGATTCAACTATGTTTGATTATTTTTTCAGGGAAGGCCCCCCTTAAAAATTATTATTTTATTTTTTATATATTTTTTTGGCCAATTTAATTTTTTTTTAGTGTGTTTGATACAATTTTGAATATTTTTTAACCCCAAAACACCCTAAAAAAATTAAAAATACCTATTTTTCTGATTTTTGCACCGAAAACCCCTTAAAAATTAAAACAAATTCTAGCAAATAGTCATTTTAACTAAAATATTTTATATTTTAAAAAAATTAAATTGGCCAAAAAATATATAAAATAAAATAATAATACTTTTTAAGGGAGGGCCTTCCCTGAAAAAGTAATCAAACATAGTTGAGTCTGCTCAAATCGACGAAATTGCAACAAATATGCGGTTTTGACAAAATTTTTCCTATTTAAGGGTTCCTTTGGGGGCAAAATCAATTTCTATATAAAAAGAAAAAATTGGTAAAAATAACTATTTGCTGGAATTTGTTTTAATTTTTAAGGGGGTTTTCGGTGCAAAATCAGAAAAATAGGTATTTTTAATTTTTTTAGGGTGTTTTGGGGTTAAAAAATATTCAAAATTGTATCAAACACTAAAAAGTAAATTTTCTATCACAAAATTGTGACAATCACCAAATTGTGACTTTTCCAAATTGTGACATTTTATTCAAAAACTAATTAGTGACTATTACTTTTTGTGCTTTTGATTAAGTTTATTAAGCTTTTTGGCTTAATCAAAAGCACAAAAAGAAAGTAATAGTCTAGTGTTTTAATAAATGGAAGCCTTGAAGAATTCTTTCAAATTTAAACAAGGAGATGTCTTAAGCTTTTCCGATTAAGGTTGATTAACGATTTAAAGAAGTGCCATTCCAAACTACTCCCTCGGATTGACCAACTTTGGTACAACTAGGTTTCGTAGGGACTTCTCGAAAAAATCTAACCTCGGTTAAAATAAGAGGACTTGTTTCCAGAGCGGCTGCCTCAAGCAAAAACCAAGTAAGTGACATTTTGATCAAAATAGAGATTTTCCGCTATTTGGGTTATTGAAGTCTTGACGCATATTTTGCAATTTAAAAAACAAAAATCGGTTACTAAATACAGAAGATATGAGCATGGGCAATTTTCGCAAATCGCCAATTTTTTCCAAATTACCACGCAAAAACAAAGCAAGTTTAATTGACTAAGCAAAAACCAATTATCTAACTTGCCACTTAATTGGTTTTTGCTAACGAAATTGACTTACTGTGTTTTTCCTTGGTGAATTTGTTTTATTTTGCGTGAAATGGCCTCCCCCACCCACAGTAGCAAACAAGTAAGAGACATGACAAGATTAAACTTTTCTTAACACGCCGCAGTCGACTTACAGCCTGCGCTCGAAGAGAGAACATAATGTCGGCGTCTTCGATTTTGTCTTCGCGCATAAAGCGCATAATGGAGTCTGCTTTAAAGCAGGATACTTTCCGAGTTTCATGCGTGGAAAAGTAAGAAGCGTACACCAAAAAACACGAATGATCAGTTAAGAGGTTTTTTATTAACAAAGATAGTAGAGGTTTGTTTTATAAAAGGAAAACAAACCATTTTGTACAAACTAGATTTTTGAACAAGAAGAATACCAAGAACTTGATTTCTTGCAAAAAAAACACATAATTAGTTCGGTACCAAATATATTACCAGTACGTGGTATAAACTCAACTAAGAAAGAAAAAATTTTGAGTGAATTGGTTCCACTCATGCCAGAAAATCGGCAACTCTTTTGGCAAAATATGCCTGATTCGAATTCGTCACCTGATTTGGTTTCTAAAAGGGACACTAATGAAGTACCAGATGATAGTTAATAAGTACCTATTTAAAAACTGTTGTAGAGTATTTCGTATTTATAGTGGTAACAGTGCCGAATAGGGTTTTCTGCCGTTTTTAAGAATTTTTAAAAAAAGTGATACATACTGATTTTAGACCCTCTTCTAAATACAATACAAGTGGCGCTGATCCAAAATATCCCGTTTTTAATTAATTATAACTAAAGAAACTTTCGGGACCGGGGAGTGAATAGGGGTGCTGGGCGGGGTAAAATGAGTAAAATGAGTGAATGTTTGCCAAGATCACATACAGAATTAAGTAAAAATTATATTTTCCGAATATTTTTGATGAAAAAATAAGAAATTTAAAGAAAATGAAAAAACTTAATTTATAACCTCAAACTAGCAAACAAGGTTAAAGAAACGTCATTTATTGAAAGTCAAATATGAAGAACATTTGGCAACATTAAAAATATGTCAAAGGGATATAAATTTTTTAATTCCTTAAAAATGCCAATTTAAAAAAAAAGAGACTTGACTAACAAGAACTAACCTGACCGTGACTTCGGTCACGTTGAATTTTATTTTAAAAAATCCTCTACATATAGAACTCGGATGCGTAAAGTTGCCGATGTTGCCAAATGTTCAAATTAAAAGTGACAAACTTTCGAAAAATCTAAATTTTTGTTTTTACAAAAAATACAAAACATTTTATAACAGCGCCATTATATTATGACGAAGAACAAATAGAAGATAACATGTAAGCCAAAATTTTTAAAAAATCTTAAAATTGGCAGAAAACCTATTCGGCATAATTACCTTTATAGTTAATAAGTGTTTAAAAACTAGCTTTTAGGGTATTTTGTACTTATTGAACAAAATTAAAAAAATTGGTCTCTTAAATTTTTTAACTAATTTTATTACCCTTGGGCATATTATACAATGTAGCATAATTTAAGAACCATAAGAGTCAAATCAAATCAAATTTAAAAATTCTCTTAAAAACAAAGCAAAAGCCTTTACTTTGTGACATCTCGTAAAGTGACTTATTTTTTTAATTTTCAAAAACAAAGCAAGTGCACTTACTTGGTTTTATGCGACAAACGATTTATATTTTTAAGTCAGAATACCCATGAAAGAAGCAGTTTTTGATGCCAATCCCTTAAAATATATTTCTTTTTTATTCAAACTTTCATCAAAATAAAAAAGACAGTCGCCTGTTTGCTTGAGGTCATAGTAACTTAGTCTCGATATGGTAATAAATATTAAGAGGCGATAAAAATTAAAAAGTCGTTTTTCTCTCAAAAACAACTTTTTGTCACTTACTTGGTTTTTGCTTGAGGCAGCCGAGAGGATGATAGAGCACTATCCCAATCCTCCTGAGTGAAATCGTAGGCAGATTAACACTCCGCGAAGCCTCTTTTTAATTTTTTAACACGAACTTTTTCCCTAAACCGGATACACGATTTTTCTCCTGTTAAACTTGTTCACCTTAAAGAATTTCCAGCAAGTACCAACTGGCTCTTACGTAGGAAATTGAATAAGGACTTAAGTATCGATCCCTCCTTTCACCTGCTAAGTGCAATTGCAGGGTATATTGCCAGCGATCGATAAGGGCACGAAGTCTGAGGTCTAGCACGCACTAGAGTGACTAAAATCCATCTAATTAATTTTCGAAATTTCACCCCTACTTTATAGTTTCTTGCGCGACCAATCAAAACACTTCGTTCTTGAAGACGGTGCGTTACTGCGCATGGGCCTCTTAGCTTAACTAATTTTGTTAAGTATGGCAAGTAAACTTTATTAATTTTTTACCAAAAGAAAAATAATTTTCCAAAACTTTTGATGTAGGAGTATTTATCGAAACGTCAACATTAATTTATGTTATTATGAAATTTGGAAGAAATTTTGAAATAAAAATTTTACGGGTATTTTTACTTGACTTAGGTGTCAATTTAGAAGAATTTTTTCTATTGACTTTCTAATAACTTTTTAATTTAGCTATTTACGACTTGAATTTTGTATTAAAATAAAGATTTTTATCTGCTTTAAATGTTAAAACAAAAATCCTTACTTGTTATTTAAAAACTAAAAAGTTATTAACAATTTAAAACTCTAAGTTTTAATTTTGCTAAACTTGCAATTTACAGCGTTCAGACCCGGTTCAGACGGTAAACTGGCAATTTTGTGGTCTCCCGCTATTGGTCCAAATGGCCTTAAGGACTACCCACTTTTCCCTGAGTATAAATTGAGCAGTTTTTGCTGCGCTAGCTTCATTCTCATGCGGATTCCCGAACCAAAACGTATTGCAAATCGGTTTTAATTATGCATTTTATTTTTACGATGTTTTCTGAATTATTTTAAAAGAAAGTCGTAAATATTTTATGGTATTTTACTCGTGAAACTTACTTTCACGACACTTTCAAGTCATAGCGGGATTTCATACGGTCACTTCCTTTTTGTAACTTGGTACGCACCTCTTCATGTATCCTCTGTAGCTGTTTACTTAGTTGACTTACATAGTCTTCTGCTGGTTCTTCATTGGTGGAAGGTCGTCCTGTAAGCAAGTCAACTGGAAGGCATATTTCCGCTCCGAAAATGACTTTAGCAGGTGTTTCGCCAGTAGTTTCGTGAATTGCGGAGCGGTATGCTAATAAAAACGGCTGTATACAGTTATCCCAGTCACTTTGTTGGTCATTTACTTTAATTTTCAGGTAGTTATCAAGTGTTCTGTTAAACCGCTCTACCATACCATCGGACTGGGGATGAAGAGGTGTTGTTCTTGTTTTATGGATTCCCAGGAGATTACAATGGTTCTTAAAAAGATCGGACTCAAAGTTTCTGCCTTGATCGGAATGTATTTCTCTAGGAACTCCATAGCGACAAATCCATTGTTGAAATAATACATCAGCAACAGTGATAGCTTCTTGATTTGGGATTGGGTAGACTTCTGGCCATTTACTGAAGTAATCCATCGCTACCAATATATAGCGATTCCCTGATTTACTAACTGGAAATGGCCCTGCTATGTCTATGGCAATTCTTTCAAAAGGTGCCCCTACATTGTATTGCTTCATCTTGCCATGGCTTCGTGTTTTCGGTCCCTTGCTGAAAGCGCAGTCCTTACACATTCTGCACCAGTCTTTTACGTCTGCACGACTTCCTAGCCAGTAGAACCTTTCTCTCGAAAATTTTTCCTATTTTTAAGGGTTCCTTTGGGGGCAAAAATCAATTTCTATATAAAAGAAAAAAATTGGTAAAAATAACTATTTGCTGGAATTTGTTTTAATTTTTAAGGGGGTTTTCGGTGCAAAAATCAGAAAAATAGGTATTTTTTAATTTTTTAGGGTGTTTTGGGGTTAAAAAATATTCAAAATTGTATCAAACACACTAAAAAAATTAAATTGGCCAAAAAATATATAAAAATAAAATAATAATTTTTAAGGGGGGCCTTCCCTGAAAAAATAATCAAACATAGTTGAGTCTGCTCAAATCGACGAAATTCGTACAAATATGCGGTTTTGACAAAATTTTTCCTATTTTTAAGGGTTCCTTTGGGGGCAAAAATCAATTTCTATATAAAAAGAAAAAAATTGGTAAAAATAACTATTTGCTGGAATTTGTTTTAATTTTTAAGGGGGTTTTCGGTGCAAAAATCAGAAAAATAGGTATTTTTAATTTTTTAGGGTGTTTTGGGGTTAAAAAATATTCAAAATTGTATCAAACACACTAAAAAAAAATTAAATTGGCCAAAAAAATATATAAAAATAAAATAATAATTTTTAAGGGGGGCCTTCCCTGAAAAAATAATCAAACATAGTTGAGTCTGCTCAAATCGACGAAATTCGTACAAATATGCGGTTTTGACAAAATTTTTCCTATTTTTAAGGGTTCCTTTGGGGGCAAAAATCAATTTCTATATAAAAAGAAAAAAATTGGTAAAAATAACTATTTGCTGGAATTTGTTTTTAATTTTTAAGGGGGTTTTCGGTGCAAAAATCAGAAAAATAGGTATTTTTTAATTTTTTTAGGGTGTTTTGGGGTTAAAAAATATTCAAAATTGTATCAAACACACTAAAAAAATTAAATTAGCCAAAAAAATATATAAAAATAAAATAATAATTTTTAAGGGGGCCTTCCCTGAAAAAATAATCAAACATAGTTGAGTCTGCTCAAATCGACGAAATTCGTACAAATATGCGGTTTTGACCAAATTTTTCCTATTTTTAAGGGTTCCTTTGGGGGCAAAAATCAATTTCTATATAAAAAGAAAAAAATTGGTAAAAATAACTATTTGCTGGAATTTGTTTTAATTTTTAAGGGGTTTTCGGTGCAAAAATCAGAAAAATAGGTATTTTTAATTTTTTAGGGTGTTTTGGGGTTAAAAAATATTCAAAATTGTATCAAACACACTAAAAAAAAATTAAATTAGCCAAAAAAATATATAAAAATAAAATAATAATTTTTAAGGGGGGCCTTCCCTGAAAAAATAATCAAACATAGTTGAGTCTGCTCAAATCGACGAAATTCGTACAAATATGCGGTTTTGACAAAATTTTTCCTATTTTTAAGGGTTCCTTTGGGGGCAAAAATCAATTTCTATATAAAAGAAAAAAATTGGTAAAAATAACTATTTGCTGGAATTTGTTTTAATTTTTAAGGGGTTTTCGGTGCAAAAATCAGAAAAATAGGTATTTTTAATTTTTTAGGGTGTTTTGGGGTTAAAAAATATTCAAAATTGTATCAAACACACTAAAAAAAAATTAAATTAGCCAAAAAAATATATAAAAATAAAATAATAATTTTTAAGGGGGGCCTTCCCTGAAAAAATAATCAAACATAGTTGAGTCTGCTCAAATCGACGAAATTCGTACAAATATGCGGTTTTGACCAAGATTTTTCCTATTTTTAAGGGTTCCTTTGGGGGGCAAAAATCAATTTCTATATAAAAAGAAAAAAATTGGTAAAAATAACTATTTGCTGGAATTTGTTTTAATTTTTAAGGGGGTTTTCGGTGCAAAAATCAGAAAAATAGGTATTTTTAATTTTTTAGGGTGTTTTGGGGTTAAAAAATATTCAAAATTGTATCAAACACACTAAAAAAAAATTAAATTAGCCAAAAAATATATAAAAATAAAATAATAATTTTTAAGGGGGCCTTCCCTGAAAAAATAATCAAACATAGTTGAATCTGCTCAAATCGACGAAATTCGTACAAATATGCGGTTTTGAAAAGATTTTTCCTATTTTTAAGGGTTCCTTTGGGGGCAAAAATCAATTTCTAAAGGGTCCGCCATCTAACGTTTTTTTTTCAAGTAGTGCTTATTTTGTGAATGGTAACACTTAGCTCATGTTTGATTTGACAGATAATTAGTTATATCCTTCCGCTGAACGAATATGGTTGTGTATACGCTTGAACAACGCTGAGAAATATTGCGACATTACTTTGAAAATCATGGTAATGTTGATGCCGATTTTGCCAAAAAAGCATCTTTTCAGATGAACCTCATTTAGATCTTGGCGGGTATGTAAACAAGCAAAATTGTCGCATTTGGGGCACAGAAGACCCGCACGCATACATTGAAAAGCCGACGCACCCAAAACGAGTCACTGTTTGGTGCGGATTTTGGTCCAGAGGCATAATTGGGCCATTTTTCTTCGAAAATGAGCAAGGAGTGACCGTTACAGTCAATGGCGATCGTTATCGGGCCATGTTGAACGAATTTTTGTTCACAAAAATTGAAGATGAGGATATTGGCAACATTTGGTTTCAACAGGACGGCGCTACGTGCCACACAGCCGAAGCTACACTCGATGTTTTGCGCCCTGTTTTTGAAGATCGCATTATCAGCCGCAGAGCTGATGTCGTTTCGCCACCTCGGAGCTGCGATTTGACACCGTTGGACTATTATTTGTGGAGTGCCGTCAAAGATAAGTGTTACGCCGACAAGCCAGAGACAATTGACGCTTTAAAGGACAATATTCATGAAGCCATTGGTGAAATACAGATGCACACAATCGATAATGTGCTTAAAAATTGGACCAATCGTGTAGGCTACTGCATGACCAGCCGAGGCAGCCATTTGAATGAAATTATTTTCCATTATTAACCGGAAGAATTGTACTTTCAAATAAAAAAGAAATTTGACAAAATATTCAGTAGTTTTTTAAGAGTTTTTATTTAAAAAAAAAGTTATTTGGCGGACCCTTTATATAAAAAGAAAAAAATTGGTAAAAATAACTATTTGCTGGAATTTGTTTTAATTTTTAAGGGGTTTTCGGTGCAAATAATCAGAAAAATAGGTATTTTTTAATTTTTTTAGGGTGTTTTGGGGTTAAAAAATATTCAAAATTGTATCAAACACACTAAAAAAAATTAAATTAGCCAAAAAAATATATAAAAATAAAATAATAATTTTTAAGGGAGGGCCTTCCCTGAAAAAATAATCAAACATAGTTGAGTCTGCTCAAATCGACGAAATTCGTACAAATATGCGGTTTTGACCAAATTTTTCCTATTTTTAAGGGTTTCTTTGGGGGCAAAAATCAATTTCTATATAAAAAGAAAAAAATTGGTAAAAATAACTATTTGCTGGAATTTGTTTTAATTTTTAAGGGGTTTTCGGTGCAAAAATCAGAAAAATAGGTATTTTTATTTTTTAGGGTGTTTTGGGGTTAAAAAATATTCAAAATTGTATCAAACACACTAAAAAAAAATTAAATTAGCCAAAAAATATATAAAAATAAAATAATAATTTTTAAGGGGGCCTTCCCTGAAAAAATAATCAAACATAGTTGAATCTGCTCAAATCGACGAAATTCGTACAAATATGCGGTTTTGAAAAGATTTTTCCTATTTTTAAGGGTTCCTTTGGGGGCAAAAATCAATTTCTAAAGGGTCCGCCATCTAACGTTTTTTTTCAAGTAGTGCTTATTTTGTGAATGGTAACACTTAGCTCATGTTTGATTTGACAGATAATTAGTTATATCCTTCCGCTGAACGAATATGGTTGTGTATACGCTTGAACAACGCTGAGAAATATTGCGACATTACTTTGAAAATCATGGTAATGTTGATGCCGATTTTGCCAAAAAAGCATCTTTTCAGATGAACCTCATTTAGATCTTGGCGGGTATGTAAACAAGCAAAATTGTCGCATTTGGGGCACAGAAGACCCGCACGCATACATTGAAAAGCCGACGCACCCAAAACGAGTCACTGTTTGGTGCGGATTTTGGTCCAGAGGCATAATTGGGCCATTTTTCTTCGAAAATGAGCAAGGAGTGACCGTTACAGTCAATGGCGATCGTTATCGGGCCATGTTGAACGAATTTTTGTTCACAAAAATTGAAGATGAGGATATTGGCAACATTTGGTTTCAACAGGACGGCGCTACGTGCCACACAGCCGAAGCTACACTCGATGTTTTGCGCCCTGTTTTTGAAGATCGCATTATCAGCCGCAGAGCTGATGTCGTTTCGCCACCTCGGAGCTGCGATTTGACACCGTTGGACTATTATTTGTGGAGTGCCGTCAAAGATAAGTGTTACGCCGACAAGCCAGAGACAATTGACGCTTTAAAGGACAATATTCATGAAGCCATTGGTGAAATACAGATGCACACAATCGATAATGTGCTTAAAAATTGGACCAATCGTGTAGGCTACTGCATGGCCAGCCGAGGCAGCCATTTGAATGAAATTATTTTCCATTATTAACCGGAAGAATTGTACTTTCAAATAAAAAAGAAATTTGACAAAATATTCAGTAGTTTTTTTAAGAGTTTTTATTTAAAAAAAAAGTTATTTGGCGGACCCTTTATATAAAAAGAAAAAATTGGTAAAAATAACTATTTGCTGGAATTTGTTTTAATTTTTAAGGGGTTTTCGGTGGAATAATCAGAAAAATAGGTATTTTTAATTTTTTAGGGTGTTTTGGGGTTAAAAAATATTCAAAATTGTATCAAACACACTAAAAAAAAATTAAATTAGCCAAAAAAATATATAAAAATAAAATAATTATTTTTAAGGGGGCCTTCCCTGAAAAAATAATCAAACATAGTTGAATCTGCTCAAATCGACGAAATTCGTACAAATATGCGGTTTTGACCAAATTTTTCCTATTTTTAAGGGTTCCTTTGGGGGCAAAAATCAATTTCTATATAAAAAG
The DNA here is from genome assembly GCA_014170235.1 of Listronotus bonariensis. NCBI lineage: Eukaryota > Metazoa > Arthropoda > Insecta > Coleoptera > Curculionidae > Listronotus > Listronotus bonariensis. Next base: position 37,684 of record JACEGR010004615.1, on the reverse strand, counting down.
AAAAAAATTGGTAAAAATAACTATTTGCTGGAATTTGTTTTAATTTTTAAGGGGTTTTCGGTGCAAAAATCAGAAAAATAGGTATTTTTAATTTTTTTAGGGTGTTTTGGGGTTAAAAAATATTCAAAATTGTATCAAACACACTAAAAAAAAATTAAATTGGCCAAAAAAATATATAAAAATAAAATAATAATTTTTAAGGGAGGGCCTTCCCTGAAAAAATAATCAAACATAGTTGAGTCTGCTCAAATCGACGAAATTCGTACAAATATGCGGTTTTGACAAAATTTTTCCTATTTTTAAGGGTTCCTTTGGGGGCAAAAATCAATTTCTATATAAAAAGAAAAAAATTGGTAAAAATAACTATTTGCTGGAATTTGTTTTAATTTTTAAGGGGTTTTCAGTTGCAAAAATCAGAAAAATAGGTATTTTTAATTTTTTAGGGTGTTTTGGGGTTAAAAATATTCAAAATTGTATCAAACACACTAAAAAAAATTAAATTGGCCAAAAAATATATAAAAATAAAATAATAATTTTAAGGGAGGGCCTTCCCTGAAAAAATAATCAAACATAGTTGAGTCTGCTCAAATCGACGAAATTCATTACAAATATGCGGTTTTGAAAAGATTTTCCTATTTTTAACACACTTTTATTAACTTGAGTTGTAACTATCTATCCATCTGGCTATCTATGTAACGGAATCTTTGAGCCTAATTTTAACCAACTTCCAGCTATTCGATTTCTTTGAAACTTTGCACACGTATTAAGGACCCATGACAATGCAATAATCTGCAAACAGTATCCCGTTATCCTGCTTTGGATCGCCAGGAAAAAAAAATCCATTATATTATTATTATAACCACTGCTTGATACCACCAAGTGTCATCTGTCACCTGTACGTCCCAGTGGTACCAACCACCGGCCATTTCAAGAGTTCGATCTGAATCGATTTTACTCAAATTTTATATTAGGTTATTTTCAGAAAGTCCATCTGAAAAACTTTTGCTACTCTTGACAAAATGGCGAAAAAAATTTTTAGTGAATAAACTGGAGCATTTATTTTTAAAAAATTAATTGATATAACGAACTAAAAAATGAAAAATAATTAATAGTTTAAAAAAACTAAAAAAAACACGCTTTTATATGCAACCGAACTAAAAATTAGAAAATAATTTTTCATTAAAAAAAATATTGTAACTTCATAGTAAAAAGCGTGGGGTGCATTTTACTATTTTTCATAACTTTTCCATCATAGATATTGGCAAATATAATAATTATAACATTTAATATATTAAGCACTTACGCTTTTTACTATGAAGTTACAATATTTTTTTAATGAAAAATTATTTTCTAATTTTTAGTTCAGTTGCATATAAAAGCGTGTTTTTAGTTTTTAAACTAGTAATTATTAAGGGTTCCTTTGGGGGGCAAAAATCAATTTCCTATATAAAAGAAAAAAATTAGGTAAAATAACTATTTGCTGAAATTTGTTTTAATTTTTAAGGGGTTTTCGATTGGAATAATCAGAAAAATAGGTATTATTTTAATTTTTAGGAGTGTTTTAGGGTTAAAAAATATTCAAAATTGTATCAAACACACTAAAAAAAATTAAATTGGCCAAAAAATATATAAAAATAAAATAATAATTTTTAAGGGAGGGCCTTCCCTGAAAAAATAATCAAAACATAGTTGAGTCTGCTCAAATCGACTGAAATTGCACAAATATGCGGTTTTGACCAATTTTTCCTATTTTTAAGGGTTTCTTTGGGGGCAAAAATCAATTTCTATATAAAAAGAAAAAATTGGTAAAAATAACTATTTGCTGGAATTTGTTTTAATTTTTAAGGGGGTTTTCGTGTGCAAAAATCAGAAAAATAGGGTATTTTTTTATTTTTAGGGTGTTTTGGGGTTAAAAATATTCAAAATTGTATCAAACACACTAAAAAAATTAAATTGGCCAAAAAATATATAAAAATAAAAATAATAATTTTTAAGAGTCTTCCTGAAAAAATAATCAAACATAGTTGAATCTGCTCAAATCGACGAAATTCATGTACAAATATGCGGTTTTGAAAAGATTTTTCCTATTTTTAACACGCTTTTATTAACTTGGGTTGTAACTATCTATCCATCTGGCTATCTATGTAACGGAATCTTTGGAGCCCTAACTTTAACCAACTTCCAGCTATTCGATTTCTTTGAAACTTTGCACACGTATTAAGGACCCATGACAATGCAATAATCTGCCAAACAGTATCCCGTTATCCTGCTTTGGATCGCCAGGGAAAAAGAAAATTCCATTATATTATTATTATAACCACTGCTTGATACCACCAAGTGTCATCTGTCACCCTGTACGTCCCAATTGGTACCAACCACCAGCCATTTCAAGAGTTCAGATCTGAATCGATTTACTCAAAATTTTATATTAGAGTTATTTTCCAGAAAGTCCATCTGAAAAACTTTTGCTACTCTTGACAAAATGGCGAAAAAATTTTTGTAGTGAATAAACTGGAGCATTTATTTTATAAAAAATTAATTGACATATCGAACTAAAAATGAAAAATAAATAATAGTTTAAAAAAACTAAAAAAACACGCTTTTATATGCAACCAGAACTAAGAAATTAGAAAATAATTTTTCATTAAAAAATGTTGTAACTTCATGAGTAAAAAGCTGTGGGTGCATTTTACTATTCTTTCATAACTTTTCCAATCATAGATATTAGCAAATATAATAATTATAACATTTAATATATTAAGCACCCACGCTTTTTACTATGAAGTTACAATATTTTTTTAATGAAAAATTATTTTCTAATTTTTAGTTCGGTTGCATATAAAAGCGTGTTTTTAGTTTTTTAAACTATTAATTATTAAAGGGTTCCTTTGGGGCAAAAATCAATTTCTATATAAAAGAAAAAAATTGGTAAAAATAACTATTTGCTGGAATTTGTTTTAATTTTTAAGGGGGTTTTCGGTGGAATAATCAGAAAAATAGGTATTTTTAATTTTTTAGGGTGTTTTGGGGTTAAAAAATATTCAAAATTGTATCAAACACACTAAAAAAATTAAATTAGCCAAAAAATATATAAAAATAAAATAATAATTTTTTAAGGAGGGCCTTCCCTGAAAAAATAATCAAACATAGTTGAGTCTGCTCTAAATCGACGAAATTCGTACAAATATGCGGTTTTGACCAAATTTTCCTATTTTTAAGGGTTTCTTTGGGGGCAAAAATCAATTTCTATATAAAAGAGAAAAAAATTGGTAAAAATAACTATTTGCTGGAATTTGTTTTAATTTTTAAGGGGTTTTCAGTGCAAAAATCAGAAAAATAGGTATTTTTAATTTTTTAGGGTGTTTTGGGGTTAAAAAATATTCAAAATTGTATCAAACACACTAAAAAAAAATTAAATTAGCCAAAAAATATATAAAAATAAAATAATAATTTTTAAGGGGGCCTTCCTTGAAAAAATAATCAAACATAGTTGAATCTGCTCAAATCGACGAAATTCGTACAAAATATGCGGTTTTGAAAAGATTTTTCCTATTTTTAAGGGTTCCTTTGGGGGGCAAAAATCAATTTCTAAAGGGTCCGCCATCTAACGTTTTTTTTTCAAGTAGTGCTTATTTTGTGAATGGTAACACTTAGCTCATGTTTGATTTGACAGATAATTAGTTATATCCTTCCGCTGAACGAATATGGTTGTGTATACGCTTGAACAACGCTGAGAAATATTGCGACATTACTTTGAAAATCATGGTAATGTTGATGCCGATTTTGCCAAAAAAGCATCTTTTCAGATGAACCTCATTTAGATCTTGGCGGGTATGTAAACAAGCAAAATTGTCGCATTTGGGGCACAGAAGACCCGCACGCATACATTGAAAAGCCGACGCACCCAAAACGAGTCACTGTTTGGTGCGGATTTTGGTCCAGAGGCATAATTGGGCCATTTTTCTTCGAAAATGAGCAAGGAGTGACCGTTACAGTCAATGGCGATCGTTATCGGGCCATGTTGAACGAATTTTGTTCACAAAAATTGAAGATGAGGATATTGGCAACATTTGGTTTCAACAGGACGGCGCTACGTGCCACACAGCCGAAGCTACACTCGATGTTTTGCGCCCTGTTTTTGAAGATCGCATTATCAGCCGCAGAGCTGATGTCGTTTCGCCACCTCGGAGCTGCGATTTGACACCGTTGGACTATTATTTGTGGAGTGCCGTCAAAGATAAGTGTTACGCCGACAAGCCAGAGACAATTGACGCTTTAAAGGACAATATTCATGAAGCCATTGGTGAAATACAGATGCACACAATCGATAATGTGCTTAAAAATTGGACCAATCGTGTAGGCTACTGCATGGCCAGCCGAGGCAGCCATTTGAATAGAAATTATTTTCCATTATTAACCGGAAGAATTGTACTTTCAAATAAAAAAGAAATTTGACAAAATATTCAGTAGTTTTTTAAGAGTTTTTATTTAAAAAAAAGTTATTTAGCGGACCCTTTATATAAAAAGAAAAAAATTGGTAAAAATAACTATTTGCTGGAATTTGTTTTAATTTTTAAGGGGGTTTTCGGTGGAATAATCAGAAAAATAGGTATTTTTAATTTTTTAGGGTGTTTTGGGGTTAAAAAATATTCAAAATTGTATCAAACACACTAAAAAAATTAAATTAGCCAAAAAAATATATAAAAATAAAATAATAATTTTTAAGGAGGGCCTTCCCTGAAAAAATAATCAAACATAGTTGAATCTGCTCAAATCGACGAAATTCGTACAAATATGCGGTTTTGACCAAATTTTTCCTATTTTTAAGGGTTCCTTTGGGGGGCAAAAATCAATTTCTATATAAAAAGAAAAAAATTGGTAAAAATAACTATTTGCTGGAATTTGTTTTAATTTTTAAGGGGTTTTCGGTGCAAAAATCAGAAAAATAGGTATTTTTAATTTTTTAGGGTGTTTTGGGGTTAAAAATATTCAAAATTGTATCAAACACACTAAAAAAAATTAAATTGGCCAAAAAAATATATAAAAATAAAATAATAATTTTAAGGGAGGGCCTTCCCTGAAAAAATAATCAAACATAGTTGAGTCTGCTCAAATCGACGAAATTCGTACAAATATGCGGTTTTGACAAAGATTTTTCCTATTTTTAAGGGTTCCTTTGGGGGCAAAAATCAATTTCTATATAAAAAGAAAAAAATTGGTAAAAATAACTATTTGCTGGAATTTGTTTTAATTTTTAAGGGGGTTTTCGGTGCAAAAATCAGAAAAATAGGTATTTTTAATTTTTTAGGGTGTTTTGGGGTTAAAAATATTCAAAATTGTATCAAACACACTAAAAAAAATTAAATTAGCCAAAAAAATATATAAAAATAAAATAATAATTTTTAAGGGGGCCTTCCCTGAAAAAATAATCAAACATAGTTGAGTCTGCTCAAATCGACGAAATTCGTTACAAATATGCGGTTTTGACCAAGATTTTTCCTATTTTTAAGGGTTCCTTTGGGGGCAAAAATCAATTTCTATATAAAAAGAAAAAATTGGTAAAAATAACTATTTGCTGGAATTTGTTTTAATTTTTAAGGGGTTTTCGGTGCAATAATCAGAAAAATAGGTATTTTTAATTTTTTAGGGTGTTTTGGGGTTAAAAAATATTCAAAATTGTATCAAACACACTAAAAAAAAATTAAATTAGCCAAAAAATATATAAAAATAAAATAATAATTTTTAAGGGGGCCTTCCCTGAAAAAATAATCAAACATAGTTGAATCTGCTCAAATCGACGAAATTCGTACAAATATGCGGTTTTGACCAAATTTTTCCTATTTTTAAGGGTTCCTTTGGGGGCAAAAATCAATTTCTATATAAAAGAAAAAAATTGGTAAAAATAACTATTTGCTGGAATTTGTTTTAATTTTTAAGGGGTTTTCGGTGCAAAAATCAGAAAAATAGGTATTTTTAATTTTTTTAGGGTGTTTTGGGGTTAAAAATATTCAAAATTGTATCAAACACACTAAAAAAAAATTAAATTGGCCAAAAAAATATATAAAAATAAAATAATAATTTTTAAGGAGGGCCTTCCCTGAAAAAATAATCAAACATAGTTGAGTCTGCTCAAATCGACGAAATTCGTACAAATATGCGGTTTTGACCAAATTTTTCCTATTTTTAAGGGTTTCTTTGGGGGCAAAAATCAATTTCTATATAAAAGAAAAAAATTGGTAAAAATAACTATTTGCTGGAATTTGTTTTAATTTTTAAGGGGTTTTCGGTGCAAAAATCAGAAAAATAGGTATTTTTAATTTTTTTAGGGTGTTTTGGGGTTAAAAAATATTCAAAATTGTATCAAACACACTAAAAAAAAATTAAATTAGCCAAAAAAATATATAAAAATAAAATAATAATTTTTAAGGGGGCCTTCCCTGAAAAAATAATCAAACATAGTTGAGTCTGCTCAAATCGACGAAATTCGTACAAATATGCGGTTTTGACAAAGATTTTTCCTATTTTTAAGGGTTCCTTTGGGGGCAAAAATCAATTTCTATATAAAAAGAAAAAAATTGGTAAAAATAACTATTTGCTGGAATTTGTTTTAATTTTTAAGGGGTTTTCGGTGCAATAATCAGAAAAATAGGTATTTTTAATTTTTTAGGGTGTTTTGGGGTTAAAAAATATTCAAAATTGTATCAAACACACTAAAAAAAAATTAAATTGGCCAAAAAAATATATAAAAATAAAATAATAATTTTTAAGGAGGGCCTTCCCTGAAAAAATAATCAAACATAGTTGAGTCTGCTCAAATCGACGAAATTCGTACAAATATGCGGTTTTGACCAAATTTTTCCTATTTTTAAGGGTTCCTTTGGGGGCAAAAATCAATTTCTATATAAAAGAAAAAAATTGGTAAAAATAACTATTTGCTGGAATTTGTTTTAATTTTTAAGGGGTTTTCGGTGCAAAAATCAGAAAAATAGGTATTTTTAATTTTTAGGGTGTTTTGGGGTTAAAAATATTCAAAATTGTATCAAACACACTAAAAAAAATTAAATTAGCCAAAAAAATATATAAAAATAAAATAATAATTTTTAAGGGGGCCTTCCCTGAAAAAATAATCAAACATAGTTGAATCTGCTCAAATCGACGAAATTCGTACAAATATGCGGTTTTTGACCAAATTTTTCCTATTTTTAAGGGTTCCTTTGGGGGCAAAAATCAATTTCTATATAAAAGAAAAAAATTGGTAAAAATAACTATTTGCTGGAATTTGTTTTAATTTTTAAGGGGTTTTCGGTGCAAAAATCAGAAAAATAGGTATTTTTAATTTTTTAGGGTGTTTTGGGGTTAAAAAATATTCAAAATTGTATCAAACACACTAAAAAAAAATTAAATTGGCCAAAAAATATATAAAAATAAAATAATAATTTTTAAGGGGGGCCTTCCCTGAAAAAATAATCAAACATAGTTGAGTCTGCTCAAATCGACGAAATTCGTACAAATATGCGGTTTTGACAAAATTTTTCCTATTTTTAAGGGTTCCTTTGGGAGGCAAAAATCAATTTCTATATAAAAAGAAAAAATTGGTAAAAATAACTATTTGCTGGAATTTGTTTTAATTTTTAAGGGGTTTTCGGTGCAAAAATCAGAAAAATAGGTATTTTTAATTTTTTTAGGGTGTTTTGGGGTTAAAAATATTCAAAATTGTATCAAACACACTAAAAAAATTAAATTAGCCAAAAAAATATATAAAAAATAAAATAATAATTTTTAAGGGGGCCTTCCCTGAAAAATAATCAAACATAGTTGAATCTGCTCAAATCGACAGAATTCGTTACAAATATGCGGTTTTGAAAAGATTTTTCCTATTTTTAAGGGTTCCTTTGGGGGCAAAAATCAATTTCTAAAGGGTCCGCCATCTAACGTTTTTTTCAAGTAGTGCTTATTTTGTGAATGGTAACACTTAGCTCATGTTTGATTTGACAGATAACTTAGTTATATCCTTCCGCTGAACGAATATGGTTGTGTATACGCTTGAACAACGCTGAGAAATATTGCGACATTACTTTGAAAATCATGGCGTAATGTTGAGTGCCGATTTATAGCCAAAAAAAAGCATCTTTTCAGATGAACCTCATTTAGATCTTGGCGGAGTATGTAAACAAGCAAAATTGTCGCATTTTGGGGCACAGAAGACCCGTACACGCATACATTGAAAGCCGACGCACCCAAAACGAGTCACTGTTTGGTGCGGATTTTGAGTCAGAAGGCATAATTGGGCCATTTTCTTCGAAATATGAGCAAAGGAGTGACCGTTACAGTCAATGGCGATCGTTATCGGGCCATGTTGAACGAATTTTTGTTCACAAAGAGATGAAGATGAGGATATTAAGCGGCGTTTGGTTTCAACAGGACGGCGCTACGTGCCACACAGCCAAACTACACTCGATGTTTGCGCCCTGTTTTGAAGATCGCATTATCAGCGCAGAGCTGATGTCAAACACACTAAAAAAATTAAATTGGCCAAAAAAATATATAAAAATAAAATAATAATTTTTAAGGAGGGCCTTCCTGAAAAAATAATCAAACATAGTTGAGTCTGCTCAAATCGACGAAATTCGTACAAATATGCGGTTTGACCAAATTTTTCCTATTTTTAAGGGTTCCTTTGGGGGCAAAAATCAATTTCTATATAAAAGAAAAAAATTGGTAAAAATAACTATTTGCTGGAATTTGTTTTTAATTTTTAAGGGGGTTTTCGGTTGCAAAAATCAGAAAAATAGGTATTTTTAATTTTTTAGGGTGTTTTGGGGTTAAAAATATTCAAAATTGTATCAAACACACTAAAAAAAAATTAAATTGGCCAAAAAAATATATAAAAATAAAATAATAATTTTTAAGGGGGGCCTTCCCTGAAAAAATAATCAAACATAGTTGAGTCTGCTCAAATCGACGAAATTCGTACAAATATGCGGTTTTGAAAAGATTTTTCCTATTTTTAAGGGTTCCTTTGGGGGCAAAAATCAATTTCTATATAAAAAGAAAAAAATTGGTAAAAATAACTATTTGCTGGAATTTGTTTTAATTTTTAAGGGGGTTTTCGGTGCAAAAATCAGAAAAATAGGTATTTTTAATTTTTAGGGTGTTTTGGGGTTAAAAAATATTCAAATTGTATCAAACACACTAAAAAAAAATTAAATTAGCCAAAAAAATATATAAAAATAAAATAATAATTTTTAAGGGAGGGCCTTCCCTGAAAAAATAATCAAACATAGTTGAATCTGCTCAAATCGACGAAATTCAGTACAAATATGCGGTTTTGACCAAATTTTTCCTATTTTTAAGGGTTCCTTTGGGGGCAAAAATCAATTTCTATATAAAAAGAAAAAAATTGGTAAAAATAACTATTTGCTGGAATTTGTTTTAATTTTTAAGGGGTTTTCGGTGCAAAAATCAGAAAAATAGGTATTTTTAATTTTTTAGGGTGTTTTGGGGTTAAAAAATATTCAAAATTGTATCAAACACACTAAAAAAAAATTAAATTGGCCAAAAAAATATATAAAAATAAAATAATAATTTTTAAGGGAGGGCCTTCCCTGAAAAAATAATCAAACATAGTTGAGTCTGCTCAAATCGACGAAATTCGTACAAATATGCGGTTTTGACCAAATTTTTCCTATTTTTAAGGGTTCCTTTGGGGGCAAAAATCAATTTCTATATAAAAAGAAAAAAATTGGTAAAAATAACTATTTGCTGGAATTTGTTTTAATTTTTAAGGGGGTTTTCGGTGCAAAAATCAGAAAAATAGGTATTTTTAATTTTTTAGGGTGTTTTGGGGTTAAAAAATATTCAAAATTGTATCAAACACACTAAAAAAAAATTAAATTGGCCAAAAAATATATAAAAATAAAATAATAATTTTTAAGGAGGGCCTTCCCTGAAAAAATAATCAAACATAGTTGAGTCTGCTCAAATCGACGAAATTCGTACAAATATGCGGTTTTGACAAGATTTTTCCTATTTTTAAGGGTTCCTTTGGGGCAAAAATCAATTTCTATATAAAAGAAAAAAATTGGTAAAAATAACTATTTGCTGGAATTTGTTTTAATTTTTAAGGGGGTTTTCGGTTGCAAAAATCAGAAAAATAGGTATTTTTTAATTTTTTAGGGTGTTTTGGGGTTAAAAAATATTCAAAATTGTATCAAACATACTAAAAAAAAATTAAATTAGCCAAAAAAATATATAAAAATAAAATAATAATTTTTAAGGGAGGGCCTTCCCTGAAAAAATAATCAAACATAGTTGAGTCTGCTCAAATCGACGAAATTCGTACAAATATGCGGTTTTGACCAAATTTTTCCTATTTTTAAGGGTTCCTTTGGGGGCAAAAATCAATTTCTATATAAAAAGAAAAAAATTGGTAAAAATAACTATTTGCTGGAATTTGTTTTAATTTTTAAGGGGGTTTTCGGTTGCAAAAATCAGAAAAATAGGTATTTTTAATTTTTTAGGGTGTTTTGGGGTTAAAAAATATTCAAAATTGTATCAAACACACTAAAAAAAATTAAATTAGCCAAAAAAATATATAAAAATAAAATAATAATTTTTAAGGGGGGCCTTCCCTGAAAAAATAATCAAACATAGTTGAGTCTGCTCAAATCGACGAAATTCGTACAAATATGCGGTTTTGACAAAATTTTTCCTATTTTTAAGGGTTCCTTTGGGGGGCAAAAATCAATTTCTATATAAAAAGAAAAAAATTGGTAAAAATAACTATTTGCTGGAATTTGTTTTAATTTTTAAGGGGTTTTCGGTGCAAAAATCAGAAAAATAGGTATTTTTAATTTTTAGGGTGTTTTGGGGTTAAAAAATATTCAAAATTGTATCAAACACACTAAAAAAAAATTAAATTGGCCAAAAAAATATATAAAAATAAAATAATAATTTTTAAGGAGGGCCTTCCCTGAAAAAATAATCAAACATAGTTGAGTCTGCTCAAATCGACGAAATTCATTACAAATATGCGGTTTTGACCAAATTTTTCCTATTTTTAAGGGTTCCTTTGGGGGCAAAAATCAATTTCTATATAAAAAAGAAAAAATTGGTAAAAATAACTATTTGCTGGAATTTGTTTTAATTTTTAAGGGGTTTTCGGTGCAAAAATCAGAAAAATAGGTATTTTTAATTTTTTAGGGTGTTTTGGGGTTAAAAAATATTCAAAATTGTATCAAACACACTAAAAAAAAATTAAATTAGCCAAAAAAATATATAAAAATAAAATAATAATTTTTAAGGGGGGCCTTCCCTGAAAAAATAATCAAACATAGTTGAATCTGCTCAAATCGACGAAATTCGTACAAATATGCGGTTTTGACCAAATTTTTCCTATTTTTAAGGGTTCCTTTGGGGGCAAAAATCAATTTCTATATAAAAAGAAAAAAATTGGTAAAAATAACTATTTGCTGGAATTTGTTTTAATTTTTAAGGGGTTTTCGGTGCAAAAATCAGAAAAATAGGTATTTTTAATTTTTTTAGGGTGTTTTGGGGTTAAAAAATATTCAAAATTGTATCAAACACACTAAAAAAAAATTAAATTAGCCAAAAAAATATATAAAAATAAAATAATAATTTTTAAGGGAGGGCCTTCCCTGAAAAAATAATCAAACATAGTTGAGTCTGCTCAAATCGACGAAATTCGTACAAATATGCGGTTTTGACAAAATTTTTCCTATTTTTAAGGGTTCCTTTGGGGGCAAAAATCAATTTCTATATAAAAAGAAAAAAATTGGTAAAAATAACTATTTGCTGGAATTTGTTTTAATTTTTAAGGGGGTTTTCGGTGCAAAAATCAGAAAAATAGGTATTTTTAATTTTTTAGGGTGTTTTGGGGTTAAAAAATATTCAAAATTGTATCAAACACACTAAAAAAAAATTAAATTAGCCAAAAAAATATATAAAAATAAAATAATAATTTTTAAGGAGGGCCTTCCCTGAAAAAATAATCAAACATAGTTGAATCTGCTCAAATCGACGAAATTCGTACAAATATGCGGTTTTGACCAAATTTTTCCTATTTTTAAGGGTTCCTTTGGGGGCAAAAATCAATTTCTATATAAAAAGAAAAAAATTGGTAAAAATAACTATTTGCTGGAATTTGTTTTAATTTTAAGGGGTTTTCGGTTGCAAAAATCAGAAAAATAGGTATTTTTAATTTTTTAGGGTGTTTTGGGGTTAAAAAATATTCAAAATTGTATCAAACACACTAAAAAAAATTAAATTAGCCAAAAAAATATATAAAAATAAAATAATAATTTTTAAGGGAGGGCCTTCCCTGAAAAAATAATCAAACATAGTTGAGTCTGCTCAAATCGACGAAATTCGTACAAATATGCGGTTTTGACCAAAATTTTTCCTATTTTTAAGGGTTCCTTTGGGGGCAAAAATCAATTTCTATATAAAAAGAAAAAAATTGGTAAAAATAACTATTTGCTGGAATTTGTTTTAATTTTTAAGGGGTTTTCGGTGCAAAAATCAGAAAAATAGGTATTTTTAATTTTTTAGGGTGTTTTGGGGTTAAAAAATATTCAAAATTGTATCAAACACACTAAAAAAAAATTAAATTGGCCAAAAAATATATAAAAATAAAATAATAATTTTTAAGGAGGCCTTCCCTGAAAAAATAATCAAACATAGTTGAGTCTGCTCAAATCGACGAAATTCGTACAAATATGCGGTTTTGACAAAATTTTTCCTATTTTTAAGGGTTCCTTTGGGGGCAAAAATCAATTTCTATATAAAAAGAAAAAAATTGGTAAAAATAACTATTTGCTGGAATTTGTTTTAATTTTTAAGGGGGTTTTCGGTGCAAATAATCAGAAAAATAGGTATTTTTAATTTTTTAGGGTGTTTTGGGGTTAAAAAATATTCAAAATTGTATCAAACACACTAAAAAAAAATTAAATTAGCCAAAAAAATATATAAAAATAAAATAATAATTTTTAAGGGGCCTTCCCTGAAAAAATAATCAAACATAGTTGAATCTGCTCAAATCGACGAAATTCGTACAAATATGCGGTTTTGACCAAATTTTTCCTATTTTTAAGGGTTCCTTTGGGGGCAAAAATCAATTTCTATATAAAAAGAAAAAAATTGGTAAAAATAACTATTTGCTGGAATTTGTTTTAATTTTTAAGGGGTTTTCGGTGCAAAAATCAGAAAAATAGGTATTTTTAATTTTTTAGGGTGTTTTGGGGTTAAAAAATATTCAAAATTGTATCAAACACACTAAAAAAAAATTAAATTGGCCAAAAAATATATAAAAATAAAATAATAATTTTTAAGGGAGGGCCTTCCCTGAAAAAATAATCAAACATAGTTGAGTCTGCTCAAATCGACGAAATTCGTACAAATATGCGGTTTTGACCAAATTTTTCCTATTTTTAAGGGTTTCTTTGGGGGCAAAAATCAATTTCTATATAAAAAGAAAAAAATTGGTAAAAATAACTATTTGCTGGAATTTGTTTTAATTTTTAAGGGGGTTTTCGGTGCAAAAATCAGAAAAATAGGTATTTTTATTTTTTTAGGGTGTTTTGGGGTTAAAAAATATTCAAAATTGTATCAAACACACTAAAAAAAAATTAAATTAGCCAAAAAAATATATAAAAATAAAATAATAATTTTTAAGGGGGCCTTCCCTGAAAAAATAATCAAACATAGTTGAATCTGCTCAAATCGACGAAATTCGTACAAATATGCGGTTTTGAAAAGATTTTTCCTATTTTTAAGGGTTCCTTTGGGGGCAAAAATCAATTTCTAAAGGGTCCGCCATCTAACGTTTTTTTTTCAAGTAGTGCTTATTTTGTGAATGGTAACACTTAGCTCATGTTTGATTTGACAGATAATTAGTTATATCCTTCCGCTGAACGAATATGGTTGTGTATACGCTTGAACAACGCTGAGAAATATTGCGACATTACTTTGAAAATCATGGTAATGTTGATGCCGATTTTGCCAAAAAAGCATCTTTTCAGATGAACCTCATTTAGATCTTGGCGGGTATGTAAACAAGCAAAATTGTCGCATTTGGGGCACAGAAGACCCGCACGCATACATTGAAAAGCCGACGCACCCAAAACGAGTCACTGTTTGGTGCGGATTTTGATCCAGAGGCATAATTGGGCCATTTTTCTTCGAAAATGAGCAAGGAGTGACCGTTACAGTCAATGGCGATCGTTATCGGGCCATGTTGAACGAATTTTTGTTCACAAAAGTTGAAGATGAGGATATTGGCAACATTTGAGTTTCAACAGGCCACCTGATTGAAATTGTTTTTAATTTTTAAGGGGTTTTCGGTGCAAAAATCAGAAAAATAGGTATTTTTAATTTTTTAGGGTGTTTTGGGGTTAAAAAATATTCAAAATTGTATCAAACACACTAAAAAAAATTAAATTAGCCAAAAAAATATATAAAAATAAAATAATAATTTTTAAGGGAGGGCCTTCCCTGAAAAAATAATCAAACATAGTTGAGTCTGCTCAAATCGACGAAATTCGTACAAATATGCGGTTTTGACCAAATTTTTCCTATTTTTAAGGGTTTCTTTGGGGGCAAAAATCAATTTCTATATAAAAAGAAAAAAATTGGTAAAAATAACTATTTGCTGGAATTTGTTTTAATTTTTAAGGGGGTTTTCGGTGCAAAAATCAGAAAAATAGGTATTTTTAATTTTTTAGGGTGTTTTGGGGTTAAAAAATATTCAAAATTGTATCAAACACACTAAAAAAATTTAAATTAGCCAAAAAAATATATAAAAATAAAATAATAATTTTTAAGGGGGGCCTTCCCTGAAAAAATAATCAAACATAGTTGAGTCTGCTCAAATCGACGAAATTCGTACAAATATGCGGTTTTGACAAGATTTTTCCTATTTTTAAGGGTTCCTTTGGGGGCAAAAATCAATTTCTATATAAAAAGAAAAAAATTGGTAAAAATAACTATTTGCTGGAATTTGTTTTAATTTTTAAGGGGTTTTCGGTGGAATAATCAGAAAAATAGGTATTTTTAATTTTTTTAGGGTGTTTTGGGGTTAAAAAATATTCAAAATTGTATCAAACACACTAAAAAAAAATTAAATTAGCCAAAAAAATATATAAAAATAAAATAATAATTTTTAAGGGGGGCCTTCCCTGAAAAAATAATCAAACATAGTTGAGTCTGCTCAAATCGACGAAATTCGTACAAATATGCGGTTTTGACAAAATTTTTCCTATTTTTAAGGGTTCCTTTGGGGGCAAAAATCAATTTCTATATAAAAAGAAAAAAATTGGTAAAAATAACTATTTGCTGGAATTTGTTTTAATTTTTAAGGGGGTTTTCGGTGCAAAAATCAGAAAAATAGGTATTTTTAATTTTTTAGGGTGTTTTGGGGTTAAAAAATATTCAAAATTGTATCAAACACACTAAAAAAAAATTAAATTAGCCAAAAAAATATATAAAAATAAAATAATAATTTTTAAGGGGGCCTTCCCTGAAAAAATAATCAAACATAGTTGAATCTGCTCAAATCGACGAAATTCGTACAAATATGCGGTTTTGACCAAATTTTTCCTATTTTTAAGGGTTCCTTTGGGGGCAAAAATCAATTTCTATATAAAAAGAAAAAAATTGGTAAAAATAACTATTTGCTGGAATTTGTTTTAATTTTTAAGGGGTTTTCGGTGCAAAAATCAGAAAAATAGGTATTTTTAATTTTTTTAGGGTGTTTTGGGGTTAAAAAATATTCAAAATTGTATCAAACACACTAAAAAAAAATTAAATTAGCCAAAAAAATATATAAAAATAAAATAATAATTTTTAAGGAGGGCCTTCCCTGAAAAAATAATCAAACATAGTTGAATCTGCTCAAATCGACGAAATTCGTACAAATATGCGGTTTTGACCAAATTTTTCCTATTTTTAAGGGTTCCTTTGGGGGGCAAAAATCAATTTCTATATAAAAGAAAAAAATTGGTAAAAATAACTATTTGCTGGAATTTGTTTTAATTTTTAAGGGGTTTTCGGTGCAAAAATCAGAAAAATAGGTATTTTTAATTTTTTTAGGGTGTTTTGGGGTTAAAAAAATATTCAAAATTGTATCAAACACACTAAAAAAAATTAAATTGGCCAAAAAAATATATAAAAATAAAATAATAATTTTTAAGGGGGGCCTTCCCTGAAAAAATAATCAAACATAGTTGAGTCTGCTCAAATCGACGAAATTCGTACAAATATGCGGTTTTGACCAAATTTTTCCTATTTTTAAGGGTTCCTTTGGGGGCAAAAATCAATTTCTATATAAAAGAAAAAAATTGGTAAAAATAACTATTTGCTGGAATTTGTTTTAATTTTTAAGGGGGTTTTCGGTGCAAAAATCAGAAAAATAGGTATTTTTTATTTTTTAGGGTGTTTTGGGGTTAAAAATATTCAAAATTGTATCAAACACACTAAAAAAATTAAATTAGCCAAAAAATATATAAAAATAAAATAATAATTTTTAGGGGCCTTCCCTGAAAAAATAATCAAACATAGTTGAATCTGCTCAAATCGACGAAATTCGTACAAATATGCGGTTTTGAAAAGATTTTTCCTATTTTTAAGGGTTCCTTTGGGGGCAAAAATCAATTTCTAAAGGGTCCGCCATCTAACGTTTTTTTTTTCAAGTAGTGCTTATTTTGTGAATGGTAACACTTAGCTCATGTTTGATTTGACAGATAATTAGTTATATCCTTCCGCTGAACGAATATGGTTGTGTATACGCTTGAACAACGCTGGGAAATATTGCGACATTACTTTGAAAATCATGGTAATGTTGATGCCGATTTTGCCAAAAAAGCATCTTTTCAGATGAACCTCATTTAGATCTTGGCGGGTATGTAAACAAGCAAAATTGTCGCATTTGGGGCACAGAAGACCCGCACGCATACATTGAAAAGCCGACGCACCCAAAACGAGTCACTGTTTGGTGCGGATTTTGGTCCAGAGGCATAATTGGGCCATTTTTCTTCGAAAATGAGCAAGGAGTGACCGTTACAGTCAATGGCGATCGTTATCGGGCCATGTTGAACGAATTTTTGTTCACAAAAATTGAAGATGAGGATATTGGCAACATTTGGTTTCAACAGGACGGCGCTACGTGCCACACAGCCGAAGCTACACTCGATGTTTTGCGCCCTGTTTTTGAAGATCGCATTATCAGCCGCAGAGCTGATGTCGTTTCGCCACCTCGGAGCTGCGATTTGACACCGTTGGACTATTATTTGTGGAGTGCCGTCAAAGATAAGTGTTACGCCGACAAGCCAGAGACAATTGACGCTTTAAAGGACAATATTCATGAAGCCATTGGTGAAATACAGTTGCACACAATCGATAATGTGCTTAAAAATTGGACCAATCGTGTAGGCTACTGCATGGCCAGCCGAGGCAGCCATTTGAATGAAATTATTTTCCATTATTAACCGGAAGAATTGTACTTTCAAATAAAAAAAGAAATTTGACAAAATATTCAGTAGTTTTTTTAAGAGTTTTTATTTAAAAAAAAGTTATTTGGCGGACCCTTTATATAAAAAGAAAAAATTGGTAAAAATAACTATTTGCTGGAATTTGTTTTAATTTTTAAGGGGGTTTTCGGTGCAAAAATCAGAAAAATAAGTATTTTTTAATTTTTTAGGGTGTTTTGGGGTTAAAAAATATTCAAAATTGTATTAAACACACTAAAAAAAAATTAAATTGGCCAAAAAATATATAAAAATAAAATAATAATTTTTAGGGGGCCTTCCTGAAAAAATAATCAAACATAGTTGAGTCTGCTCAAACCGACGAAATTCGTACAAATATGCGGTTTTGACAAAATTTTTCCTATTTTTAAGGGTTCCTTTGGGGGCAAAAATCAATTTCTATATAAAAGAAAAAACTTGGTAAAAATAACTATTTGCTGGAATTTGTTTTAATTTTTTAGGGGGTTTTCGGTGCAAAAATCAGAAAAATAGGTATTTTTAAATTTTTTAGGGTATTTTGGGGTTAAAAATATTCAAAATTGTATCAAACACACTAAAAAAACCTAAATTAGCCAAAAAATATATAAAAATAAAATAATAATTTTTAAGGGGAGCCTTCCCTGAAAAAATAATCAAACATAGTTGAATCTGCTCAAATCGACGAAATTCGTACAAATATGCGGTTTGACCAAATTTTTCCTATTTTTAAGGGTTCCTTTGGGGGCAAAAATCAATTTCTATATAAAAAGAAAAAAATTGGTAAAAATAACTATTTGCTGGAATTTGTTTTACTTTTTAAGGGGTTTTCGGTGCAAAAATCAGAAAAATAGGTATTTTTTTTTTTAGGGAGTTTTGGGGTTAAAAAAATTCAAAATTGTATCAAAGATACTAAAAAAAAATTAAATTGGCCAAAAAATTTATAAAAATAAAATAATAATTTTTAAGGGGGCCTTCCCTGAAAAAATAATCAAACATAGTTGAATCTGCTCAAATCGACGAAATTCGTACAAATATGCGGTTTTGACAAAATTTTTCCTATTTTTAAGGGTTCCTTTGGGGGCAAAAATCAATTTCTATATAAAAAGAAAAAAATTGGTAAAAATAACTATTTGCTGGAATTTGTTTTAATTTTTAAGGGGGTTTTCGGTGCAAAAATCAGAAAAATAGGTATTTTTTTTTTTAGGGAGTTGTTACGGGTTTATTTTTCCCCAAACAATAAAATCGGTTCTTCCAATAATATTAGAGGCTTACCTGTCTGTAGCCATTATTGTTTTTCTTAAGGCAAAGTAAATGTAACTTCATGTTAAATAAATATATTTTATTCTCTGTATTTTTGATCTTACAATTCTGTTTAATAGCGCCTCATTCTGTGGGTTGTGTTTAAGGTTGTCTTTATTACGTATCGCTACACATTGGTGATACTGGATTTCCTGTAGACTTTCAATATTCATTGCTAGGGAGGGTTAAACGGCTAAAACAAACAAACAAAACAATAAGTTAAACTGACTGTTTATAGTACTAAAGTAGTAATTTTCAAAATTATCAGTAATCAGGCCGTGATTTAGCCAGAAGAGTATTGTACCTCTTTGTGTTTTTTGGATGTTTTCTTTTTATTAATAATAATTAACCATATTTAATTAATCAATTTATGATTTGTTTACTTACTTGTCATAAAGGTTCTTGACTGACATATGACAGGCCAGAAATGTACATAGTCTAAAAGGATATTGTACTGATTCATTCTAAATTGTACCTTGACCAACGGTCAAAGAAAAAAAATACTCAAAGAAAAAAATAGCTAATCTTTTTTGGTAGGACTAGGTCCATTCTCACTTTTAAACCGATTCTGAGCAGAGCTGCTGGCGAGGTTTAACGCGTTGTTTAACGGATTTTGAGAAAAAGGAAAGTTTCTTTCCACAATTAGTGTAACTCTTAAGTTGAGGATCTGTATGTGGAAAGTATAAAAACTCTTGTGAGTAAATTTTCCTCGAGCTAGCTAGTTTAATACCAAAAAGGCCAATCCTCCATCTTCTGGTAAGTCTCTCAAGACCTTATTCATATCATCATTACTAATTAATACAATATTTTATCTCTATTATCACATCTTAATCGTTCTATGCTAACTTTAATTATAAAAATGTCATTTTACTTAACACATTTCTCATAATTTAATATAATTGACACTAAACTTACCCTTATTATCAATCGCACATCCAAGAGAATGCAAATGTACAACATAACACTCGTTTTAGGCCTTTTTTTGTTCCCACCGTACCTTACGGTATCCGTTACGAGTACATAATACTCGGAGACACTTCATTGTACAACCAGCACTGGGGACACCGTCTACAGCCAGATCTACCGATTTACAACCTTCCACGGTCCAGTCGGCCTGAAAGACACCCACGCTCGTTTTGGGTCCACTCTATTACTAGCAACTTAAGCATCACCGAACTTCCAGTTGACCAGGTTTGAGTCACCTCCCAGGTATTTATTGATCACAATAACTAAAATAACCATCGGCGTACAGACATTTTAATATCTTACTTAAGACTGATCTAGCTTTACCTTGTGAATAGTCCTAAGTGATTTTAAGCACTTTTTTTGTTGTTGCTGTTTTTTTCTTTATCTGTAAGCCCAAGTATACGTATACCAGAGGTACCAGTCTCTATATGTAACATATGCATTTTAAAACCACCACTGTTACTGTTTTTCGTTTTACTTAAGTATTTTATATTCATTTGTTGGTTTAAACTACACATTTTTCACCTTTTAAAATTACGCTGCATACAGCTAAAACTTAGGTTAAGAGGGTATTTTGTACGTGACAGCAAACAGCTGGTTTAGTAGAGCTGGGCTTAGGGCTCCGGTGTCTTAAGAGTATAGTTTAGGCACTCGAGGTACTGATAGACTACTTTCTGAGTAGTAAATGTAATACAGTAGGTTCGTTTAAGAACATAATAAAGGATTGTGTGTGGTTTAGATATATTAATAACGGTGTTTTATTTTGTTTTTGGTTACAGTAATTTCCTGTTTTTATAGTTACAAACCGTCGCTTTTCCTAACCTTAGGGCCAAAAACAGGTGGCGCTTTACCCCCTAATCTTCGGCTAGCTAGCCCGGGACTGCCCTATAGGAAAAGCGATTAGATCAAACAATAAGCCACCACCTTTTGTTGCGGGAGCCCCTAACCAGGGTTACCGTAATAGAGTTTGGGGTTAAAAAAATCAAAATTGTATCAAAGATACTAAAAAAAAATTAAATTGGCCAAAAAAATTTCTAAAAATAAAATAATAATTTTAAGGGGGCCTTCCTGAAAAAATAATCAAACATAGTTGAATCTGCTCAAATCGACGAAATCGTACAAATATGCGGTTTTGACCAAATTTTTCCTATTTTTAAGGGTTTCTTTGGGGGCAAAAATCAATTTCTATATAAAAAGAAAAAATTGGTAAAAATAACTATTTGCTGGAATTTGTTTTAATTTTTAAGGGGTTTTCGGTGCAAAAATCAGAAAAATAGGTATTTTTAATTCTTTTAGGGTGTTTTGGGGTTAAAAAATATTCAAAATTGTATCAAACACACTAAAAAAAAATTAAATTAGCCAAAAAATATATAAAAATAAAATGATAATTTTTAAGGGGGGCCTTCCCTCAAAAAATAATCAAACATAGTTGAGTCTGCTCAAATCAACGAAATTCGTACAAATATGCGGTTTTGAAAAGATTTTCCTATTTTTAAGGGTTCCTTTGGGAAACAAAAATTAAGTTTTATATAAAAAAATATTTTGGTTAAAATAACTATTTGCAAGAATTTTTTTAATTTTTAAGGGGTTTTCGGTGGAATAATCAGAAAAATAGGTATTTTTTTATTTTTTTAGGATGTTTTATGCTTAAAAAAATCAAAATTGTATCAAACATACTAAAAAAAAATAAATTGTCCAAAAAAATTTCTAAAAATAAAATAATAATTTTTAAGGGGGCCTTCCCTGAAAAATAATCAAACATAGTTGAATCTGCTCAAATCGACGAAATTCGTACAAATATGCGGTTTTGAAAAGATTTTTCCTATTTTTAAGGGTTCCTTTGGGGAGCAAAAATCAATTTCTAAAGGGTCCGCCATCTAACCTTTTTGTTTTCAAGTAGTGCTTATTTTGTGAATGGTAACACTTAGCTCATGTTTGATTTGACAGATAATTAGTTATATCCTTCCGCTAAACGAATATGGTTGTATATACGCTTGAACAACGCTGGGAAATATTGCGACATTACTTTGAAAATCATGGTAATGTTGATGCCGATTTTGCCAAAAAAGCATCTTTTCAGATGAACCTCATTTAGATCTTGGCGGGTATGTAAACAAGCAAAATTGTCGCATTTAGGGCACAGAAGACCCGCACGCATACATTGAAAAGCCGACGCACCCAAAACGAGTCACTGTTTGGTGCGGATTTTGGTCCAGAAGCATAATTGGGCCATTTTTCTTCGAAAATGAGCAAGGAGTGACCGTTACAGTCAATGGCGATCGTTATCGGGCCATGTTGAACGAATTTTTGTTCACAAAAATTGAAGATGAGGATATTGGCAACATTTGGTTTCAACAGGACGGCGCTACGTGCCACACAGCCGAAGCTACACTAGATGTTTTGCGCCCTGTTTTTGAAGATCGCATTATCAGCCGCAGAGCAGATATCGTTTCGCCACCTCGGAGCTGCGATTTGACACCGTTGGACTATTATTTGTGGAGTGCCGTCAAAGATAAGTGTTACGCCGACAAGCCAGAGACAATTGACGCTTTAAAATTAAATAAGGGGGTTTTCGGTGCAAAAATCAGAAAAATAAGTATTTTTTAATTTTTTTAGGGTGTTTTGGGGTTAAAAAATATTCAAAATTGTATCAAACACACTAAAAAAATTAAATTGGCCAAAAAATATATAAAAATAAAATAATAATTTTCCCTGAAAAAATAATCAAACATAGTTGAGTCTGCTCAAATCGACGAAATTCGTACAAATATGCGGTTTTGACAAAATTTTTCCTATTTTTAAGGGTTCCTTTGGGGGCAAAAATCAATTTCTATATAAAAGAAAAAACTTGGTAAAAATAAGTATTTGCTGGAATTTGTTTTAATTTTTTAGGGGGTTTTCAGTGCAAAAATTAGAAAAATAGGTATTTTTTAATTTTTTAGGGTATTTTGGGGTTAAAAATATTCAAAATTGTATTAAACACACTAAAAAAACCTAAATTAGCCAAAAAAATATATAAAAATAAAATAATAATTTTTAAGGGGGCCTTCCCTGAAAAAATAATCAAACATAGTTGAATCTGCTCAAATCGACGAAATTCGTACAAATATGCGGTTTTGACCAAATTTTTCCTATTTTTAAGGGTTCCTTTGGGGGCAAAAATCAATTTCTATATAAAAAGAAAAAATTGGTAAAAATAACTATTTGCTGGAATTTGTTTTACTTTTTAAGGGGGTTTTCGGTGCAAAAATCAGAAAAATAGGTATTTTTTTTTTTGGGAGTTTTGGGGTTAAAAAAAATCAAAATTGTATCAAACATACTAAAAAAAAATTAAATTGGCCAAAAAATTTATAAAAAATAAAATAATAATTTTTAAAAGAAAAAATAATGTACCACACCTGCAGGAGTCTCCACACGTAAACTACCTGATGCTCTACAAGACCTGGTGATTTCATCTAAATCCTTGTTAGACCCAGTCCAAGTATCAATGCTGGAAGAACTTTTAAGAAGAAATCAAGATGTTCTTCTTCTGCAGACATGCAAAATCAAGGCATCGTAGAACCATTCCGGAGCCCATGGTCATCTCCAGTAGTCCTAGTTAAAAGAAAGATGGTTCCACCAGATTCTGTGTTGATTTCCGGAGACTACTACCAAGAATTGATGATACCCTGGACACACTTACGGGGTCAAAATGGTTTTCCACATTAGACTTAAAAAGTGGCTATTGGCAAGTGGAGCTTCATCCGGAAGACAAGGAAAAATCCGCTTTCTCGGCCGGGACCGAACTGTGGCAATTTAATGTTATGCCCTTTAGACTATGCAATGCCCCTGCTACATTTGAACGTTTGATGGAGTTTACACTACGGGGACTAACTTGGAAAACATGCTTAGTATACCTGGATGACATAATAATTCTTGGAAAAACATTTGATGACCACCTGAAAAACGTTGAAGAGGTTTTTCAAAAGCTTAGATCCGCCCAGCTGAAGCTTAGCCCAAAGAAATGCCACCTGTTCCAGAAAGAAGTCAAGTACCTGGGGCATATAATTACAGAAGATGGAGTAAGAACCGATCCAGAGAAGACCGAAGCTATCCAGAACTGGCCTATACCAAAGAATAAGCATGAAATTAGAAGTTTTCTGGGATTTTGTACCTACTACAGACGGTTCATACAGGGGTTTGCCGATATTGCGAGACCATTACATCGTCTTACGGAAAATAAACAACTATGAATGGACTGAAGATTGTCAAGCAGCTTTTGTACACCTAAAGAAAGCCCTTTGCAATCCTCCGGTGTTGTCATATCCACAACCAAATCAAACATTTATTGTGGACACTGATGCAAGCAACACTGCTATTGGTGGAATTTTGTCACAGATTCAAGATGGTCAAGAAAAAGTTATAGCCTATTTTAGCAAAGTTCTGTCCAAACCTGAAAGAAATTATTGTGTCACTAGAAAAGAACTTTTAGCTATTGTCAAATCTTTGGAGCATTTTCATAAATACCTGTATGGCCAGAAATTCCACCTAAGAACGGATCATGCATCACTTAAATGGTTGCTTCAGTTCAAGAACCCTGAAGGTCAGATAGCCCGATGGCTGCAACGTATTCAAGAATACGACTTTAAAATCGAACATCGAAAAGGACTGAACCATAAGAATGCTGACGCTCTATCAAGACGACCCTGCCCGGACGAATGCAAACACTGCAGCAGACGAGAAGAGCAAGAAAATCCCGATGAATTCCACTGCCGAAGAACACGCATCCAGTGCTCTCAAGAATGGGACCCTAAGATCTTGGCAAAAGAACAACTAGAAGATCCAGATTTTGGAGACATTGTCAAACTTAAGACAGAAAATGTGAAAAGGCCACCATATCAGCAAATAGCTTCAAAGTCTCCAAGACATAAAGGGTACTGGGCCATATGGGACTCTTTGGTTATTAAAGATGGCCTATTACAAAGGGTCTGGGAAAGTTCTGACGGCAAAATCCATAAACATCAGATAATCTTACCAACCAAAAGGATTCCTAAAGTATTGCAAGCCTTGCATAATGGTGTAGGAGGTGGCCATTTCGGAGTTATGAAGACTCTTGAAAAGGTTCGAGAAAGGTTCTACTGGCTAGGAAGTCGTGCAGACGTAAAAGACTGGTGCAGAATGTGTAAGGACTGCGCTTTCAGCAAGGGACCGAAAACACGAAGCCATGGCAAGATGAAGCAATACAATGTAGGGGCACCTTTTGAAAGAATTGCCATAGACATAGCAGGGCCATTTCCAGTTAGTAAATCAGGGAATCGCTATATATTGGTAGCGATGGATTACTTCAGTAAATGGCCAGAAGTCTACCCAATCCCAAATCAAGAAGCTATCACTGTTGCTGATGTATTATTTCAACAATGGATTTGTCGCTATGGAGTTCCTAGAGAAATACATTCCGATCAAGGCAGAAACTTTGAGTCCGATCTTTTTAAGAACCATTGTAATCTCCTGGGAATCCATAAAACAAGAACAACACCTCTTCATCCCCAGTCCGATGGTATGGTAGAGCGGTTTAACAGAACACTTGATAACTACCTGAAAATTAAAGTAAATGACCAACAAAGTGACTGGGATAACTGTATACAGCCGTTTTTATTAGCATACCGCTCCGCAATTCACGAAACTACTGGCGAAACACCTGCTAAAGTCATTTTCGGAGCGGAAATATGCCTTCCAGTTGACTTGCTTACAGGACGACCTTCCACCAATGAAGAACCAGCAGAAGACTATGTAAGTCAACTAAGTAAACAGCTACAGAGGATACATGAAGAGGTGCGTACCAAGTTACAAAAAGGAAGTGACCGTATGAAATCCCGCTATGACTTAAAAGTGTCGTGAAAGTAAGTTTCACGAGTAAAATACCATAAAATATTTACGACTTTCTTTTTAAAATAATTCAGAAAACATCGTAAAAATAAAATGCATAATTAAAACCGATTTGCAATACGTTTTGGTTCGGGAATCCGCATGAGAATGAAGCTAGCGCAGCAAAAACTGCTCAATTTATACTCAGGGAAAAGTGGGTAGTCCTTAAGGCCATTTGGACCAATAGCGGGAGACCACAAAATTGCCAGTTTACCGTCTGAACCGGGTCTGAACGCTGTAAATTGCAAGTTTAGCAAAATTAAAACTTAGAGTTTTAAATTGTTAATAACTTTTTAGTTTTTAAATAACAAGTAAGGATTTTTGTTTTAACATTTAAAGCAGATAAAAATCTTTATTTTAATACAAAATTCAAGTCGTAAATAGCTAAATTAAAAAAGTTATTAGAAAGTCAATAGAAAAAATTCTTCTAAATTGACACCTAAGTCAAGTAAAAATACCCGTAAAATTTTTATTTCAAAATTTCTTCCAAATTTCATAATAACATAAATTAATGTTGACGTTTCGATAAATACTCCTACATCAAAAGTTTTGGAAAATTATTTTTCTTTTGGTAAAAAATTAATAAAGTTTACTTGCCATACTTAACAAAATTAGTTAAGCTAAGAGGCCCATGCGCAGTAACGCACCGTCTTCAAGAACGAAGTGTTTTGATTGGTCGCGCAAGAAACTATAAAGTAGGGGTGAAATTTCGAAAATTAATTAGATGGATTTTAGTCACTCTAGTGCGTGCTAGACCTCAGACTTCGTGCCCTTATCGATCGCTGGCAATATACCCTGCAATTGCACTTAGCAGGTGAAAGGAGGGATCGATACTTAAGTCCTTATTCAATTTCCTACGTAGAGCCAGTTGGTACTTGCTGGAAATTCTTTAAGGTGAACAAGTTTAACAGGAGAAAAATCGTGTATCCGGTTTAGGGAAAAAGTTCGTGTTAAAAAATTAAAAAGAGGCTTCGCGGAGTGTTAATCTGCCTACGATTTCACTCAGGAGGATTGGGATAGTGCTCTATCATCCTCTGGAAACAAGTCCTCTTATTTTAACCGAAATTAGATTTTTCGAAGTCCCTACGAAACCTAGTTGTACCATAAAAGTTGGTCAATCCGAGGGAGTAGTTTGGAATAGCACTTCTTTAAATCGTTAATCAACCTTAATCGGAAAAGCCTAAGATATCTCCTTGTTTAAATTTGAAAGAATTCTTCAAGGCTTCTGCTCTTGGGAATTGCAATTTGTGCTTAGTCTGAACATTCTATCTAATTCAGTAAATTTTTTCTATCACAAAATTGTGACAATCACCAAAATTGTGACTTTTCCAAATTGTGACATTTTATTCAAAAACTAATTAGTGACTATTACTTTTTGTGCTTTTGATTAAGCCAAAAGCTTAATAAACTTTTTAAAAGTTAAAAACTTTTATATCTTGAAAATACAAATTCCTAGTCTGGAATTTGATTCTAAGATTTTTATAAATAATTAATCTTTATAAATATTGCTAATCTTGTAAATAATAGTTTTAAGCTTATTGTTTATAAAACGTACCTTGTAAACCAATTGTCGAATTAAAAAATTGAAAGATTTTCTAGTTTGATATTGGATTTGCTGGTGATAATTAAACACATAGTTTGAATCTGTTCTTTGCATTTGTTATAAATAATTTAACTTTGTTGTTACTATAGGTTAACAACAAATTGTAATTTTTTTATTACTTAAAATAGTTATAAGATAAATTTGAGTTTTCTTTATTTTAAGTTTAAATAATTGCATTTCTTTAGATTTAGTTGCTTTTGAATACTTTGAGTATTTCAAGAATCTTTCAGTTTTTACTTCGAGTATTTTTAGCTTTAGAACTTAGCGTAATATTCCTGAAAAAGTAAAAATTGAAATTAAAAATAATATTCTAAAAAAAAATAGTGTTTAAACAAAAAGACTTATAGTTTAAACAAATAGTGTTTAATAACTGTTTAAAGTTTTTACATATCATTTTTGAGTTGTAAATTTAGATTAATACTTAGATTTTAGTTTTTTCTAAATTGTAAAGAGCTCTAAACGACGTAAGGACTTTTCCCCCAACCCTTAAAAAGCAGACTTGCTTTAATTTTCTTCTTAGTGCCAAAATTTTCATTTTTAAACATCTTCTTTAATTTTGTTCACAATGGCTGAGCAAAATATTCTTGAAGCGCTTTTAAATATTTCAGATGAAGCACACGTTGCTTCCACAAACATATTTCATCCCCAAGGCACGACAACCCCACCAAATAAAATCGTTACTAACTCTTTTGGGGAGGTGAACAAACTTCCGGGTTCACCGGGAGGAAGGTGGGATTTCCCCTCACCCCAAGGGGTGAGGCCTCACATAGAGGCACTAGAGTTAGTACAATCAACCCCGATTAAAGACACTTCTGATAAATATGTAGATGTATCGGACGAAGAGTCCACAGTTTCTGATATAGCCGCCACGACCTCAGAAACCAATGCTTATAGGGATAGGTTTACATATTCGAAGCAGTTTGAATATAAGGAACCGCAAAATGACTTTCTGAGTAAAAAGAATTTTTGAATACTTATCTAATCCTAATAAAAAATTATTAGCTGACGATTTTGAATTACGTGGTACTCAGCCGCGCTGCAGCATCAACATGGCATCCCTGGTGGGGAAAATAATAAAAAGTTTCCTGGTACGGAAATACTTAATAAAGGGTTTTCTGAGGAAGGTAAAAGGGTCAGATTCCAGGCTCAGGAATTTGAAAAACTTTTCAATCAAGGTACGAAGGAAACGCAGCTCATTGTAGCACGAACAAGGCTAGGATTGACGCGCAAAATCGTCTTAAAGCACAAAAAGAA
Organism: Listronotus bonariensis; assembly: GCA_014170235.1. Taxonomy (NCBI): domain Eukaryota; kingdom Metazoa; phylum Arthropoda; class Insecta; order Coleoptera; family Curculionidae; genus Listronotus; species Listronotus bonariensis. The sequence continues at coordinate 9,139 of JACEGR010004615.1, read as the reverse complement.
AACGTCAATACAGATCGCGTTTTTCAAAATTTACAAAATTTAAACAATTTGGATGCATCTACAATTTTGCAACTAGAAATGGCAAAATCTTTGAAGAATTTGTCAGAGGCGATCAAAATTCAAAATTTAAATAAGTTTACCCCTTTTAGAGAAAAATTTTCTGGTAAAGACTTTGAAGATCCGATTCTCTTTCTAACAGAGTGTAACGCGTGGTTCATAAAAAACAAAATCGAGCCGGAAGATCAAGTATATCACGCACGTGATTTCTTAACTGGTGGGGCAAAAGATTGGTTTGAACCATACAAGCATTACATAAAAGATTTTAGGGAATTTGCGGACAAATTAATACAAAAATTTGGCAACTCCGAAAGTCTGACAGAAATAAAAGCAAATCTTTACGGTAAGGCACAAGCCAAAGACGAAAAGGTAGAAACCTTTCTTTTGAAAAGAGGGCTCTTTATTCGCGGTTGTACCCTTACAATGATGATTCCGAACTCATACAACTTGTTCTTTCGCAATTAGTACCGCCAATAAGGTCAAGGTTGCGCACAGTAACTTTTCAAAATTTCGACCAATTAGTTAAAATTGCGGCTAATTTAGAACAAGACATTTCTTAATAATTTCTTTGGTAAGAAATGTCTTGTTCGTCAATACAATTTGCTAATTGGTCGAGTTTGAAAGTTACTCTGCTGTTGCCAGTAACGTACCATGCGAACCTGAGATGTGGTTCGGGGTCATCATTACAACCACGAATAAGAGCCTCTTTGGCGTGCTTACTTACAAAATTTGCTGTCGAGACTTTCGGAGTTATGTCCCTGGCGTGTCGCAGAAGCTCCAAAATGCTTTATGTATGTAATGATTGTCTTTTGCCCCACCAGTGAAGCTCACGTGCATGATATGCTGATCTTCCGGCAGCTCATTTTGTGAGCCACGTTGCAAGAAAGTCCCAGTCTTCAAAGTCTTGCCAGAGAACATTTTTCTCTAAAAGAGACAACTCGGCAGAATTTTAATTTGTCGCCTCTGACAAATTCTTTCAAGACTTTGCCATTCTGGTGCAAGTGAATGCGCTGAAACAATTTAAATTTTAGTAGTACGAAGGCGCGTTCTGTTGACTTTCTTTGTGCTTTTAAGACGTCAATCTAACGCTTTGTTCCTGCATGAAGCTGCGTTTCCTTCGTGCCTTGGTGAAAGTTTTCAGAATCTGATATTTTGCTGAAACCCTTTGTGTATTTCCGTACCAGAGAAAACTTTATTATTTACCGGGCTGCCATGTTGACGCTCGCGTTATTTTTACTCAATTTTTTTCTTTTATATAGAAATTGATTTTTGCCCCTAAAAGGAACCCTTAAAAATAGGAAAAATTTTGTCAAAACCGCATATTTAGTACGAATTTCGTCGATTTGAGCAGACTCAACTATGTTTGATTATTTTTTCAGGGAAGGCCCCTTAAAAATTATTATTTTATTTTTATATATTTTTTTGGCTAATTTAATTTTTTTTAGTGTGTTTGATACAATTTTGAATATTTTTAACCCCAAAACACCTAAAAAATTAAAAAATACCTATTTTTCTGATTATTCGCACCGAAAACCCCCTTAAAAATTAAAACAAATTCCAGCAAATAGTTATTTTTACCAATTTTTTTCTTTTTATATAGAAATTGATTTTTGCTCCCAAAGGAACCCTTAAAAATAGGAAAATTTGGTCAAAACCGCATATTTGTAATGAATTTCGTCGATTTGAGCAGATTCAACTATGTTTGATTATTTTTTCAGGGGAAGGCCCCCCTTAAAAACTAATTATTTTATTTTTATATATTTTTTTGGCAAATTTAATTTTTTTAGTGCGTTCGATACAATTTTGAATATTTTTTAAACCCAAAACACCCTAAATAAATTAAAATTACCTATTTTTCTGATTATTCCACCGAAAACCCCTTAAAAAATTAAAACAAATTCCAGCAAATATCAAATTTATCTTATAACTATTTTAAGTAATAAAAAAAAATTACAATTTGTTGTTAACCTATAGTAACAACAAAGTTAAATTATTTATAACAAATGCAAAGAACAGATTCAAACTATGTGTTTAATTATCACCAGCAAATCCAATATCAAACTAGAAAATCTTTCAATTTTTTAATTCGACAATTGGTTTACAAGGTACGTTTTATAAACAATAAGCTTAAAACTATTATTTACAAGATTAGCAATATTTATAAAGATTAATTATTTATAAAAATCTTAGAATCAAATTCCAGACTAGGAATTTGTATTTTCAAGATATAAAAGTTTTTAACTTTTAAAAAGTTTATTAAGCTTTTTGGCTTAATCAAAAGCACAAAAAGTAATAGTCACTAATTAGTTTTTGAATAAAATGTCACAATTTGGAAAAGTCACAATTTTGGTGATTGTCACAATTTTGTGATAGAAAAATTTACTGAATTAGATAGAATGTTCAGACTAAGCACAAATTGCAATTCCCAAGAGCAGAAGCCTTGAAGAATTCTTTCAAATTTAAACAAGGAGATATCTTAGGCTTTTCCGATTAAGGTTGATTAACGATTTAAAGAAGTGCTATTCCAAACTACTCCCTCGGATTGACCAACTTTTATGGTACAACTAGGTTTCGTAGGGACTTCGAAAAATCTAATTTCGGTTAAAATAAGAGGACTTGTTTCCAGAGGATGATAGAGCACTATCCCAATCCTCCTGAGTGAAATCGTAGGCAGATTAACACTCCGCGAAGCCTCTTTTTAATTTTTTAACACGAACTTTTTCCCTAAACCGGATACACGATTTTTCTCCTGTTAAACTTGTTCACCTTAAAGAATTTCCAGCAAGTACCAACTGGCTCTACGTAGGAAATTGAATAAGGACTTAAGTATCGATCCCTCCTTTCACCTGCTAAGTGCAATTGCAGGGTATATTGCCAGCGATCGATAAGGGCACGAAGTCTGAGGTCTAGCACGCACTAGAGTGACTAAAATCCATCTAATTAATTTTCGAAATTTCACCCCTACTTTATAGTTTCTTGCGCGACCAATCAAAACACTTCGTTCTTGAAGACGGTGCGTTACTGCGCATGGGCCTCTTAGCTTAACTAATTTTGTTAAGTATGGCAAGTAAACTTTATTAATTTTTTACCAAAAGAAAAATAATTTTCCAAAACTTTTGATGTAGGAGTATTTATCGAAACGTCAACATTAATTTATGTTATTATGAAATTTGGAAGAAATTTTGAAATAAAAATTTTACGGGTATTTTTACTTGACTTAGGTGTCAATTTAGAAGAATTTTTTCTATTGACTTTCTAATAACTTTTTAATTTAGCTATTTACGACTTGAATTTTGTATTAAAATAAAGATTTTTATCTGCTTTAAATGTTAAAACAAAAATCCTTACTTGTTATTTAAAAACTAAAAAGTTATTAACAATTTAAAACTCTAAGTTTTAATTTTGCTAAACTTGCAATTTACAGCGTTCAGACCCGGTTCAGACGGTAAACTGGCAATTTTGTGGTCTCCCGCTATTGGTCCAAATGGCCTTAAGGACTACCCACTTTTCCCTGAGTATAAATTGAGCAGTTTTTGCTGCGCTAGCTTCATTCTCATGCGGATTCCCGAACCAAAACGTATTGCAAATCGGTTTTAATTATGCATTTTATTTTTACGATGTTTTCTGAATTATTTTAAAAGAAAGTCGTAAATATTTTATGGTATTTTACTCGTGAAACTTACTTTCACGACACTTTCAAGTCATAGCGGGATTTCATACGGTCACTTCCTTTTTGTAACTTGGTACGCACCTCTTCATGTATCCTCTGTAGCTGTTTACTTAGTTGACTTACATAGTCTTCTGCTGGTTCTTCATTGGTGGAAGGTCGTCCTGTAAGCAAGTCAACTGGAAGGCATATTTCCGCTCCGAAAATGACTTTAGCAGGTGTTTCGCCAGTAGTTTCGTGAATTGCGGAGCGGTATGCTAATAAAAACGGCTGTATACAGTTATCCCAGTCACTTTGTTGGTCATTTACTTTAATTTTCAGGTAGTTATCAAGTGTTCTGTTAAACCGCTCTACCATACCATCGGACATGTTTGATTTGACAGATAATTAGTTATATCCTTCCGCTGAACGAATATGGTTGTGTATACGCTTGAACAACGCTGAGAAATATTGCGACATTACTTTGAAAATCATGGTAATGTTGATGCCGATTTTGCCAAAAAAGCATCTTTTCAGATGAACCTCATTTAGATCTTGGCGGGTATGTAAACAAGCAAAATTGTCGCATTTGGGGCACAGAAGACCCGCACGCATACATTGAAAAGCCGACGCACCCAAAACGAGTCACTGTTTGGTGCGGATTTTGGTCCAGAGGCATAATTGGGCCATTTTTCTTCGAAAATGAGCAAGGAGTGACCGTTACAGTCAATGGCGATCGTTATCGGGCCATGTTGAACGAATTTTTGTTCACAAAAATTGAAGATGAGGATATTGGCAACATTTGGTTTCAACAGGACGGCGCTACGTGCCACACAGCCGAAGCTACACTCGATGTTTTGCGCCCTGTTTTTGAAGATCGCATTATCAGCCGCAGAGCTGATGTCGTTTCGCCACCTCGGAGCTGCGATTTGACACCGTTGGACTATTATTTGTGGAGTGCCGTCAAAGATAAGTGTTACGCCGACAAGCCAGAGACAATTGACGCTTTAAAGGACAATATTCATGAAGCCATTGGTGAAATACAGATGCACACAATCGATAATGTGCTTAAAAATTGGACCAATCGTGTAGGCTACTGCATGGCCAGCCGAGGCAGCCATTTGAATGAAATTATTTTCCATTATTAACCGGAAGAATTGTACTTTCAAATAAAAAAGAAATTTGACAAAATATTCAGTAGTTTTTTTTAAGAGTTTTTATTTAAAAAAAAGTTATTTGGCGGACCCTTTATATAAAAAGAAAAAAATTGGTAAAAATAACTATTTGCTGGAATTTGTTTTAATTTTTAAGGGGGTTTTCGGTGGAATAATCAGAAAAATAGGTATTTTTTAATTTTTTAGGGTGTTTTGGGGTTAAAAAATATTCAAAATTGTATCAAACACACTAAAAAAAAATTAAATTGGCCAAAAAATATATAAAAATAAAATAATAATTTTTAAGGAGGGCCTTCCCTGAAAAAATAATCAAACATAGTTGAGTCTGCTCAAATCGACGAAATTCGTACAAATATGCGGTTTTGACAAAATTTTTCCTATTTTTAAGGGTTCCTTTGGGGGCAAAAATCAATTTCTATATAAAAAGAAAAAAATTGGTAAAAATAACTATTTGCTGGAATTTGTTTTAATTTTTAAGGGGTTTTCGGTGCAAAAATCAGAAAAATAGGTATTTTTTAATTTTTTTAGGGTGTTTTGGGGTTAAAAAATATTCAAAATTGTATCAAACACACTAAAAAAAATTAAATTAGCCAAAAAATATATAAAAATAAAATAATAATTTTTAAGGGGGGCCTTCCCTGAAAAAATAATCAAACATAGTTGAATCTGCTCAAATCGACGAAATTCGTACAAATATGCGGTTTTGACCAAATTTTTCCTATTTTTAAGGGTTCCTTTGGGGGCAAAAATCAATTTCTATATAAAAAGAAAAAAATTGGTAAAAATAACTATTTGCTGGAATTTGTTTTAATTTTTAAGGGGGTTTTCGGTGCAAAAATCAGAAAAATAGGTATTTTTTAATTTTTTAGGGTGTTTTGGGGTTAAAAAATATTCAAAATTGTATCAAACACACTAAAAAAAATTAAATTGGCCAAAAAATATATAAAAATAAAATAATAATTTTTAAGGGAGGGCCTTCCCTGAAAAAATAATCAAACATAGTTGAGTCTGCTCAAATCGACGAAATTCGTACAAATATGCGGTTTTGACAAAATTTTTCCTATTTTTAAGGGTTCCTTTGGGGGCAAAAATCAATTTCTATATAAAAGAAAAAATTGGTAAAAATAACTATTTAAAAATAATAATTTTTAAGGAAGGGCCTTCCTGAAAAATAATCAAACATAGTTGAGTCTGCTCAAATCGACGAAATTCGTACAAATATGCAGTTTTGACCAAATTTTTCCTATTTTAAGGGTTCCTTTGGGGGCAAAAATCAATTTCTATATAAAAGAAAAATTGGTAAAAATAACTATTTGCTGGAATTTGTTTTAATTTTTAAGGGGGTTTTCGGTGCAATAATCAGAAAAATAGGTATTTTTAATTTTTTAGGGTGTTTTGGGGTTAAAAAATATTCAAGAATTGTATCAAACACACTAAAAAAGATTAAATTAGCCAAAAAATATATAAAAATAAAATAATAATTTTTAAGGGGGGCCTTCCCTGAAAAAAATAATCAAACATAGTTGAGTCTGCTCAAATCGACGAAATTCGTACAAATATGCGGTTTTGACCAAATTTTTCCTATTTTTAAGGGTTCCTTTGGGGGCAAAAATCCAATTTCTATATGAAAAGAAAAAAATTGGTAAAAATAACTATTTGCTGGAATTTGTTTTAATTTTTAAGGGGGTTTTCGGTGCAAAAATCAGAAAAATAGGTATTTTTAATTTTTTAGGGTGTTTTGGGGTTAAAAAATATTCAAAATTGTATCAAACACACTAAAAAAATTAAATTAGCCAAAAAAATATATAAAAATAAAATAATAATTTTTAAGGGGGCCTTCCCTGAAAAAATAATCAAACATAGTTGAATCTGCTCAAATCGACGAAATTCGTACAAATATGCGGTTTTGACAAAATTTTTCCTATTTTTAAGGGTTCCTTTGGGGGCAAAAATCAATTTCTATATAAAAAGAAAAAAATTGGTAAAAATAACTATTTGCTGGAATTTGTTTTAATTTTTAAGGGGTTTTCGGTGCAAAAATCAGAAAAATAGGTATTTTTAATTTTTTAGGGTGTTTTGGGGTTAAAAAATATTCAAAATTGTATCAAACACACTAAAAAAAAATTAAATTGGCCAAAAAAATATATAAAAATAAAATAATAATTTTTAAGGGAGGCCTTCCCTGAAAAAATAATCAAACATAGTTGAGTCTGCTCAAATCGACGAAATTCGTACAAATATGCGGTTTTGACCAAATTTTTCCTATTTTTAAGGGTTCCTTTGGGGGGCAAAAATCAATTTCTATATAAAAAGAAAAAAATTGGTAAAAATAACTATTTGCTGGAATTTGTTTTAATTTTTAAGGGGTTTTCGGTGCAAAAATCAGAAAAATAGGTATTTTTTAATTTTTTAGGGTGTTTTGGGGTTAAAAAATATTCAAAATTGTATCAAACACACTAAAAAAAATTAAATTAGCCAAAAAAATATATAAAAATAAAATAATAATTTTTAAGGAGGGCCTTCCCTGAAAAAATAATCAAACATAGTTGAGTCTGCTCAAATCGACGAAATTCGTACAAATATGCGGTTTTGACAAGATTTTTCCTATTTTTAAGGGTTCCTTTGGGGGCAAAAATCAATTTCTATATAAAAAGAAAAAAATTGGTAAAAATAACTATTTGCTGGAATTTGTTTTAATTTTTAAGGGGTTTTCGGTGGAATAATCAGAAAAATAGGTATTTTTAATTTTTTAGGGTGTTTTGGGGTTAAAAATATTCAAAATTGTATCAAACACACTAAAAAAAAATTAAATTAGCCAAAAAATATATAAAAATAAAATAATAATTTTTAAGGGGGCCTTCCCTGAAAAAATAATCAAACATAGTTGAATCTGCTCAAATCGACGAAATTCGTACAAATATGCGGTTTTGACCAAATTTTTCCTATTTTTAAGGGTTCCTTTGGGGGCAAAAATCAATTTCTATATAAAAAGAAAAAATTGGTAAAAATAACTATTTGCTGGAATTTGTTTTAATTTTTAAGGGGTTTTCGGTGCAAAAATCAGAAAAATAGGTATTTTTAATTTTTTTAGGGTGTTTTGGGGTTAAAAAATATTCAAAATTGTATCAAACACACTAAAAAAATTAAATTGGCCAAAAAATATATAAAAATAAAATAATAATTTTTAAGGGGGGCCTTCCCTGAAAAAATAATCAAACATAGTTGAGTCTGCTCAAATCGACGAAATTCGTACAAATATGCGGTTTTGACAAAGATTTTTCCTATTTTTAAGGGTTCCTTTGGGGGCAAAAATCAATTTCTATATAAAAAGAAAAAAATTGGTAAAAATAACTATTTGCTGGAATTTGTTTTAATTTTTAAGGGGGTTTTCGGTGCAAAAATCAGAAAAATAGGTATTTTTAATTTTTTAGGGTGTTTTGGGGTTAAAAATATTCAAAATTGTATCAAACACACTAAAAAAAATTAAATTAGCCAAAAAATATATAAAAATAAAATAATAATTTTTAAGGGAGGGCCTTCCCTGAAAAAATAATCAAACATAGTTGAGTCTGCTCAAATCGACGAAATTCGTACAAATATGCGGTTTTGACCAAATTTTTCCTATTTTTAAGGGTTCCTTTGGGGGCAAAAATCAATTTCTATATAAAAAGAAAAAAATTGGTAAAAATAACTATTTGCTGGAATTTGTTTTAATTTTTATAGGGGGTTTTCGGTGCAAAAATCAGAAAAATAGGTATTTTTTAATTTTTTTAGGGTGTTTTGGGGTTAAAAAATATTCAAAATTGTATCAAACACACTAAAAAAATTAAATTGGCCAAAAAATATATAAAAATAAAATAATAATTTTTAAGGGGGGCCTTCCCTGAAAAATAATCAAACATAGTTGAATCTGCTCAAATCGACGAAATTCGTACAAATATGCGGTTTTGAAAAGATTTTTCCTATTTTTAAGGGTTCCTTTGGGGGCAAAAATCAATTTCTAAAGGGTCCGCCATCTAACGTTTTTTTCAAGTAGTGCTTATTTTGTGAATGGTAACACTTAGCTCATGTTTGATTTGACAGATAATTGTTATATCCTTCCGCAACTGAATATATTGTGTATACGCTTGAACAACGCTGATGAAATATTGCGACATTACTTTGAAAATCATGGTAATGTTGATGCCGATTTTGCCAAAAAGCATCTTTTCAGATGAACCTCATTTAGATCTTGGCGGGTATGTAAACAAGCAAAATTGTC
>JACEGR010004614.1:5000-84981 GCA_014170235.1 Listronotus bonariensis | reverse complement strand
CCTAATGCATTTTTGACTTGTTTCCATAATGTTTTGTTTTTTTTAAATAAAATATTCTGATAAATAGACCCTTAGGTTTCATTGCTGCATTATGCAACACTCCGTTCATAATAATTATTAAAGTACCTACACCAAATTGTATTTTAATTTTTTTATTTAAAATTAAAAAATTACATTTTTACGCAAAAAAGGACTGTAAGGGACCCTCAGAAACATTACATAAGAAGCACATTTAAGCGGGACTAATTTTTTTATCGTTATAACATAAATTTAGATCCTAGTTTAAAAGGGCTTTTTATTTAGATATATTACCGTTGTCGGGAGGATAAGGTTAGAAATATAATGCATTATTATTATTTGTCACCCCTACCAAAATGCTGCCCTGGATGCGATATACTAATGACCCCAAAAATAAAAGAAAAACTGAATGTCCAACCTTTATAAGAACAGTTTCCCTGCTGTTTCTTACATAAAATAATAAAGGTAGTTATATTGCTATTTTTGTGTCACCATATTATTGTTATTACTCATGTTACTTTTATCGCCAGTATAATTACCAAATAGTACTGATAAAAATAAGTGGGGGCAGATTATTGTGATCACCTGAAATAGGTAATATTTTAAGCGGAACAAACGCGACAAACAGGATGTCCAAAACGGATGTGATGTAGTTCAGGTGGTGAAAAATTACAGTGTAGTAGTCTGTGATACATAACAAGTTATTTCTATAATTGTTTTAGTGTTTACTTAGGTGTAGTTATTTTTTTATAGTATATAAACTGTTTTAAATCAAACATGAGTGATAAGGAAATACTGATAACAGTTAACGACCTGCCATTAACTTTTACCGTAAAATATTTAGGTAAGAATAAAAACGTAATAATTATTTTTAATATTCTAATAAAACTTTACAATGACAAGAAAATATACTTTTTAAAAATGACATCGCTTCCAGATTTACAGATAATTCAAACAATTATTCAGTGCGGTGTTAGTGCTGTTACTTAATAATATTGTTTTACCTTGTTTGTTTTTTCTGAAATTATTTGGGCATCATGCACTTTTAAAGCAAAAATATTTAATACATTTTTTAAATACTTTTCTTATTTTCTTTGATAAAAAAATTAATTTGTTTAAAAAATTTTAATATTCTAAAAGCCTATCTTATTTTTTTATATATTTGCTTTTTAATTTACTACACTAAATAAATAAATTTCATATTATAAGCACACACCAAAATGTTATAATAAATAAAAAACAATTTTAAATTTACTATAATTATTTCTAAAGGGTATTTTTAAGGTCCAAAGAAATACCCATGCATGCATGCAATAAATGCATCTTTTCCGAGCTACAGCCATCTAAAGTTGCTTATTCCCAAAAAAATAGATATTAATATCTCTAGTAAATCTTCAAACCCCTTGTATTGGTATAAATTTAAGCGTTACTTAACAGAAACTTACTTATACTCCCTAGGCCAGTAATGAAATTAACTTCATGGTAATAAAACCTTTAAAACCTTTTTAGGGGGTTTCCTTTTGACGAGTCTGCCACGAATATTCATACCGCCATATATAAAAGCGGCGCTTTAACACAGCCTGTCAATGTCAAATGATTCGGGTGTCGAACTAGGCGAACGCGTCACTTTTTGTCGGACAAGTGTACTACAATGTTTTACATGCAATTTTTAAGCACTGTGCCAAAAATACTAAGTGTTACAGTCACGAAACGTGACGAAACCATAAGACATCTATTGGGATTGGGCAGGTTTCGTAACTGAACCCTTACTGCCTTTTCATATTAGCGAAAGACGGAACACGGGCGACGGGCCAACGCTATCGAAGTGTATGGAGTCAAATGAAACCTTTCATACGCAGAAACCGGTGAACGTCAGCAAACTCAAAGGATTTGTATAATTTTTTATCTCTCTGTCCATCAAAACAGGCTTAGTGTGTAAAGGCGCTAATGGTAGTGGAGACGGTACGAAATACAGGGATAGTTAAATGTAAAGGAGCTTACGATTTTGGAACAATATTTAAAAATTGCATGTTAAACATTGTGGTAAACTTGTACGACAAAAAAGTGACGCGTTTGCCCAGCTCGACACCCAAAACGTTTGACATTGAGAGGCTGGGTTAAAGCGCTGCATTCATATATGGCGGTATGAATATTCCTTTAGTAGATTTGTTAAAAGAAACCCCACCTAAAAAGGTTTTATTATCATGAAGTCAATTTTATTACTGGCCCTGGGACTATTATACCATTGTCAAAGTTGTCACTAATTTTTATTTATTTAAGTACACACAATAATACGTAAAACTATTAATATATATATATATATATATATATATATATATATATATATATATATATATATATATATATATAACAATTATTATAGATCGATTGATTTTTGACGTGATGCAATATAGATAAAAATAATTAAGATAAAGTAAGTGTAATAAATTTTACCTTTTTAATCTTGTGTTTAATCTATACATGTACCTACAGACTGTAAAAGTGTAAACTAAAATCAGTATATTTGGTTGCTATTGTGTTTTGCAAAAAATTATTTTTAGTGTTACATCCACTCATTATTGCTACATATAGAGAAATAATTACATATAACCTTATGCCAAAATATTGTAATTTAACCAAACAAATCCATGACAAAAAGTTAATAAGGATTATTTTATATTCTATCTACTTTTAAACATATTTAACCACATACTACATAGGATAGTATCGACATCAAATTATTACTAAATGATGTAGTACTTATAGTCAGTGTCGGACTGGAAACCATTTATACAGTCAGCACAAAAGTTTCCTTACACCAGTACACCATTTCGAGTCAATTTACTTTTATATGTGTTTTTGGCACTGGCTAATAGACTGCCGGCGGTTTAAACTAATTTTAAGAAGAAAACCGCCGCCCGGCGGTTTTGCCTATAAAAACTATTGAAAACCGCCGAATAAGACTTAAAGCAAAGATAATTATAATTTCAACTATAATTGTCTTTGGTTAAAGTTAACATAGCTTTATTAATTATTTGTTTTATTGTTTATTATTGATTAACAAACAAAAATGAACTGGGAGACACGTTTGACACCTACGAAGATTTTGTCGAAGCTCTTCATAGGTTAAAAATATGTATGTTCATCTTTTAGGAAAAGAAAAGCCAGAAGAATTTTAGCTGATCGTTTCATAGAACTAAAACTAAAGTATTATCAATTAAAGTATGCATGTAATAAGGGGGCATATTATAAAGGTTTAATAAATACAGGGTGTTCATTTAAAAACTTTCCACTCAAGTTATCTTCGAAACGAGACAGATTTGAGAAAATCGCCGAAACACGTCAAGATATTTATTGAGGGGGAACGTTTTTTACAAAAATTGGACGGCATCCCTTTAACCCCTTAACCACCAGGGCCACCACCCCAAAATTCTTAAATGAGAAGGCGGGTCGAGTGATACATCATTTTAAAGACCCTAGAATATGAAGTCAATATCTTCACCTATTACAAAATGGCGGTACTTTAAAATTACCTAAATACCTGATTTGGATGGTCATATTTCGAAACTAATAAAGTAAGGTGTACTTAATGTGGTATTTTCTTAAAGCTCATTTAAAGATATTTTTAATGGTAAAATAATATACAGGGTTCTTAAATAAAAAAATATGTACTTTTTCCTCTACCCTGTATATTACTACCAGTATCACCATTAAAAAGACCTTTAAAAGAGCTTTAAGAAAACACCACATTAGGTACATCTAACTTTATTAGTTTCGGAAATATTGCCATCCAAATCAGGTATTTAGGTAATTTTAAAGTACCGCCATTTTGTAATTGAAGATATTGACTTCATATTCTAGGGTTATAAAGTACTCGTCAGGAGCTTTAAAATGACGTATCACTCGACCCGCCTTCTCATTTAAGAATTTTGGGGTGGTGGCCCTGGTGGTTAAGGGGTTAAAGGGGCGCCGTCCAATTTTTGTAAAAACTTTCCCCTTCAATAAATATCTTGACGTGTTTAGGCGATTTTCTCAAATCTGTCTCGTTTCGAAGATAACTTGAGTGGAAAGTTTTAAATGAACACCCTGTATATACAAGTTATTCTATAGCGACAATGTTACGAGCGTTGACCCGTAAGCGACAGGTCCCGAGTTCGATTTATACATACGGTTTTTATAAACGTAGATATAAAAAACCGCCGGACGGCGGTTTTCTTTCTATAATTGAGCAAAACCACCGCCGGTCGTTTAGCCAATGCCTTTCTTTCTCAGTAAAATAAGTAGGTACCCATTTAACAAAACATATACAGAATCAGCTAAATGAAGTCGTTCATAGGTAATGTGTGGAAACAGTCTAACGCAAATGTCGGCATGTAAACATTTCGAATTGGGTGACTAATTGAACTTATATTGTTATATATTATATATACTTTTACAAGTAGCTGATGATACGTTATATAAAAGAAAATAAAGCAATATTAACTTTCTTATTTCCTTTTTAGAAATTGCCTAATTATATTACAAAAAATTCATACAAAGTAATTGTTGCTTGAAATGATGTATAAAGATTTTTTGTACTGACAGCATGTATGCAATAAGGAGATTGACATAGAATTTTTAAACTATAAACTTGAATTAGAGCAAATTATCTCTAACTTGTCCTTTGCTTTTAAATCCTTTTTAATTCCTATTCTACATACGTGTATTTTTAATTTAGCAAATCTTGTAGGATCGCTAATATTACCTTTGTCTTTAAAATGTTTAGTTTGGATAGGGAACATTTTACTTAAGTGAACAGGATGGAGATTAGTGGACAGTTTACTTAATTGCTAGAAAATGTTAATTCAGAGTATTTCCGAAGATATCCGAAAAAAGACGAAAAATTATAAATTTGTTTTATTTTTTCCCTGGCCTTATTTAAAATCGGATTTAAAAATAAATTGCACTTTTGCATTGCTACTTTTTCTGCTCTATCTAATGGTGGTATTTTATTTAAACTGCGACGTTCCGTTTTCGTAGGACCATCATCAACTTTATTTTTTTAAATACGGTCCTGATATTCTAATATCAAAATTTAAAAGCCTATTTTAATACAAATTCAATTATGTATCACACATTGGGGTTTAATCCTAATACTGACCTGTATTTTAGGGAATTTGATAAAAATAATTATCTCTACATTTTAAGTTAATAAATTATTTTAAAAAAGCAAGCAGAACTTATTGAAAACCCCTAACATCACTAACTCACATTTTTTAAATACGGTCCTCTTATTTAAATATTGAAATTTTAAAGCCAATTTTATTTAAAATTTATATTATGGTTTAACCGTATTACAAACCTGTATTTCTCAGAATTTGGTAAAAATAATAAGTACTGCATTTTAAACTAATACATTGGTTTAGTAAAAAATAAAACTTTTAAATACAGAAATAATAAGTGATTAAATGATTTGCTTATAAAATGACAATTTTTATGCGAAACTTGTTTTATTTTTTTTTTATTTAGGTAAATCTAACAAAAAGCAAAATATACTTAATAATTTTAAACTGTAATTTATCTAAAATATCAAAAAGCCTTTAAAACAAATATTTAGGTTGGTAATAAATCATCTTAATATTGACGATGACGGTATGATCATGCCTAATCCCTCTAAGTTGTTTTGCATTTGCGCAGATTTAGGATCTTACCATTATACCATCAATTTTTAGATAAACAAATGATCTGTTACCAACCTAATTATTTTCTTTTAAGGCTTTTTGATATTTTAGATAAATTACAGTTAAAAATTATTAAAGATGTTTGCTTTGTTAGATTTACTAAAATAGAAAAAAAGCGGAAACAAGTTTTGTGTAAAAATTGTTATTTTATAAGTTTTGACCATTTAGTTGAGAATTTTTTAGTTATTATTTTTTAGTAAATTTATGTATTATTTCAAAATGTAGTGCTTACCATTTTTATCAATAAAAAAAAATAGAGGGCCGTATTACGGTTAAACCATAATGTGAATTTAAAATAAAATTGGCTTTAAAATTTTAATAATAAAATATCAGGACCGTATTAAAAAATGTAAGGAAGTGATGCTAAGGGATTTTCATTATGTACTGCTTGGTTAAGTAATGTAATTTAATAATTTAAAATGTAAAGTTAATTATTTTTATCAAGTTTTTAAAAATACAGGTCCGTATTAAGATTAAACCCTAATGTGTATACATCATTGAATTTGTATAAAAATAGGCTTTTAAATTTTGATACTAGAATATCAGGAATTTAAAAAAAAGTTGATGATAGTTCTACGAAAACGAAACGTCGCAGTTCAAATAAAATACCACCATTAGATAGCGCAGAAAAAGTGGCAATGCAAAGGTAAAATTTGTTTTTTAATCCGGTTTAAAATAAGACCAGAAAAAAATAAAACCAATTTCTAATTTTTCGGATTTTTCACGGATATCTCCGGAAATACTCGGAATTTCAAAACTTTCTAATTGGCATATTATTAGGCAAAACCTCAACTTTTTCTTATTTAACCGACTTCGTATCTCTTACCATTTCCAAGATGCCAATACTGGCCCTCCTTATCTTGGACACATTGTATATGTGAAAAAGTATGTGTTAAAATTTAAAAATTTTAATTACATTCCTGACGATAAGGGCCAAATGCCAAATACAAAAATACCAATCCATTTTTTCTCCCTCACCTTAAATAATTGCAATAAATTTACAACCATTATATATAAGTCTCTTGGTACTGATGATGAAAACGAAACGTCGAATACGAAATATAATATTATATTTTATTTCTGTCCCGCAAAAATCTATAAAAAGACATTTAATGTATAACCCATTTATTACGAATACGGACAAAAAAACTTAAACTCGGGTAAACTCGGGTGAAGTCGGGTAAACTCGGGTGGACTTGGGGGAACTTGGGTGGACTTGGGTAAACCCGGGTGGACTCGGATAAACTCGGATGGACTCAGGTGAACCCTGGTAAACTCGAATGGACTCGGGTAAACTCGGGTGGACTCGAGTGTAACCCTGGTAACCTCGGGTGGACGCCACTGGTGTCTAACGATAAAGACTTATATTTGCTGACAATAATTAATTCCGGCTTTTATCTTCTAATTATTTGTGAAAGATAAAATTATAAAAAGTGCATGTAAACATTCTACCGGACTTTATCTTTTAATGACTTGCTTCTATTTAACGAAATATCAGGTTTAAAGTGCATATTATAAAATAAAACAACAACTTATCTTTTATACCGTTTATTATCTATAAACTATTTTGTTTACCTAGAATTTTATTCATAACTTATCAATAATGAAATGTTATAAAATCAAGGTGTTGTAACTAAAACTAGTTCAGTATTTTGTAAGACACGACGTTGTAAATGACAAATACGTGAATTCAATAGATGTAAATAAAATCAACCCGTATAGTTATTTTATTTCATCTAAAACTGGCGCAGTGCGGTCAAGGATTATTCTGTACAAAAAGTTAAAAGTGTAGTGCCCAACGGATAGCATTTTAACTGTTTGGTGACTTTCAAGTCTTTGACAGAATCGAATCAACGACAATCAAAATCAACAGTGTTTCGCGAAGAGAACTGTATATTCCTTCAACATTCACTGGACCATAGTGTTGGACAGCAAATCCAAAAAGTGGTCAACAACCCTCAGAAGAACGAATATCTTCTAGAGAGTTTCAACAACCAATCATCAAAACCACACTAGTAGTGTACCAAAGAGCGTTCCACCTCACATCAGCAGAACCACCACCAGTGCTACAGTGTCAAGTGTTCAGCCACAGCAAACCAGAAAAACATCAAGTAAGGCATTTTTTTTCTCAATCCTTTATACATTTTCCTTTATTTTACCTTGTTTTTTAATGATTAGAATTTTTATTCTCTCTAGCATTCTATGTTTAAAAAATTTAAAACAACTGTAAAAAGAAACCGCGAGTATAGAAAAAATATTAGAAACGCTCAAAACTCTAGTTCTGAATCTGAATCTGACATAGAACGCGAAATTCAAAATTTAATAGGTGAGTTATCAAGAATTGATATAACCGAAAATAATAGTCAAAAACAAATTAATATGGCAGAAGTTAACTATACTGAAGTTCGCTTCTTTCTCGATATAATCCCTACTTTTAATGGTGAACCTTGTGAACTAAATAATTTTATTGCCGCTTGTAATGAAGTTGTCAATCAATATTCAGCTAATGCAGTACTTACTAAATTAATATTTCGTGCAATTATAGGTAAATTAAAAGGCAAAGCATTAACTATTATCTCTAGCCGAGCTGAATTAACAACATGGGATCAAGTTAAAAATATTTTAAAAACCTCATTTTCTGACCAAAGATCATTTACCTGTTTACTTCAGGAACTACATCAAATTAGGCCGCAGGCCAAAGAAAATTCTTACAGTTTTGGCATGAGGTGTCAATATTTAAGAAGCTTAATTTTCTCTTCGATTAACGATGATCCTAGTTTAAATCAACTAGAAAAACTCGCTCAAATTAATAATATAGAAAGGTTAATTTTGCTTACATTTCAAAAATATTTACCTTTTCAAATACAAATGGCAGTAAGATTAAAACAACCCAATAGTTTAGAACAAGCCATGCAGTACTTATTAGAGGAAGAAAATTTTCATTCCATGTCTCAAGATGGAAGAAAACCTATATCAAATAATTTTAATACCGTACCACAAAATTTAACTAGGCCAAATTATCAAGCTTTACCCCGACCAAATTTTCAAGCTCCATTAATGCAACAATCTTTTCCCCAAACTCAACAAAAATATTTTCCCAGCCAACCTATAAACATAACCCCAAGACAGTTACCACCTCAAAAATATTTTAATAACCAACAAGTTTTTGGAAAACCAACAAATGTATGGAAACCAAAAGGAACTGTTCAACCGAAACCTACCCCAATGTCAGTAGTAACCAAGCAAACTATACAGAAACCCAGTACGTCTTTCCAGCGAGTTCCCAACTATTTTCAACCACAATCTAAGCCAACGTTTATTTCTGAAGAGTTGTTTAATAATGAGACAGAACATTTAGATAACACTGAAGATAACAATTACATTCAAGATATCCAGTGTTTAACTAACTTCGATGAGACTCAACTAACCGAGACTCAAGAAAACCAACTTGAAGAATACTTAGAGGAACAGCCGCCACCCAATGATGAGCTAAATTTTCAGGAAATTGCCTTCCAAATGAATCCAGCTTAGAGTTAAATTATATTGACAATAGAAAACTACCTTATATCCAGATTTCAGGTTTTGACCGACCACTTAGATTTTTATTAGATTCAGGAAGTCATATGTCATTAATAAAACCAATACTTGCAGAAAAATATTTTCCCGAACACATTATCATTAAACCCAATATAATTAAAACTTCTTGTGGCCAGCAGAAAACAAAATATGAAGCCCATATCCCTGCGTTCAAGGAATTTGGATCAAAAGAAAAAATAATATTTACTTTATTTGATTTTCACAGATTTTTTGATGGTTTAATAAGCTTTCGTGATCTTCAAAATTTAGGATTTAACTGGAATTTACAAGATGGATACTTAAAAAATAAAAATATAACTCTACCAGTTAACCAGTGCTCACCATCCGACTATGATTGTCACAACATACTAATAGGAGATAATGAAATTTTAAGAACCGTTCTTCCTATCAACGTAAACAATGACGGAGACTACTACATCCCCAGATTAGAAATAAATTCTCATTGTTATATACCGGAATGTTTAACAACAGTCACAAATGGACAAGGAATAGTGGAAATTCATAATTTCGGTATCGAAGATACATATGTAAATTTACTTAAACCTTTAACGGCCCATCGCTTGAACGAATATGAAATCTTTGAGGGAAAATTAGAAAATGGTCAATATCACCCTAGTAAAAATGAAATAGAAAATCTTTTTAGGCTTGATCATTTAAATCATGAAGAAAAAACAAAGCTGTTAAAACTTTGTAAAGAATACTACACCATCTTTCAGTACCCAGATCAGCCCTTGTCAACAACCACGCAGACTCAACATATAATAAGGACAATAAATGAGGAACCCGTATATACAAAGTCATACCGATTCCCAGAAATACATAAGAAAGAAGTACGAGAACAAATTGGCAAAATGCTCGAACAAGGAATTATTCGAGATAGCACCAGCCCTTGGTCCAGTCCAATATGGATCGTTCCCAAGAAACCTGATGCATCCGGCATCCAGAAATGGCGAATTGTTGTAGATTTCAGAAAACTTAATAATAAAACTATCCAGGACAGATTTCCGATTCCAAATATAGACGAAATCCTAGATAAATTGGGTAGATCTCAATACTTTACCACCCTAGACTTAGCTAGTGGATTCCATCAAATTACCATGCATCCAGACAGCATTGAGAAAACGGCATTTTCCACCGACTATGGACACTTCGAATTTTTAAGAATGCCCTTTGGACTGAAAAACGCACCAGCAACATTCCAGAGGATGATTAACGAAGTATTGAAAGAACATATTAATCAAACCTGTTTAGTGTACATGGATGATGTAATTATATTCTCAACAACACTAGACGAACATATTCAAAATCTAAAGAAAATATTTAAAGCATTTCAACTGCACAATTTAAAAGTCCAAGTTGATAAAAGTGAATTCTTGAAACGAGAAGTAGAATTTTTGGGACATATAATCAGCCCTGAAGGCATAGAGCCTAATCCAAGGAAAATTGAGGCAATATTAAAATTTCCTTTACCAAAAACTCACAAACAAATAAAAAGTTTTCTTGGAATGATTGGTTTCTATAGAAAATTTATAAATAACCTAGCCAAAATTACGAAACCTTTGACTACTTGTTTAAAGAAAGGAAAAAAGATAGAACATACTGAAGAATTTATAAAAGCCTTTGATACCTGTAAGAATATTTTATGTAATGATCCAGTTTTAGCTCGTCCAGATTTTTCAAAAGAATTTGTTTTAACAACAGATGCTAGCAAATTTGCTATTGGCGCTGTTTTAAGCCAAAATAAAAAACCAATTTGCTATGCTAGTAGAACCTTAAATCCAAGTGAAACAAATTATTCTGTTACTGAAAAAGAACTACTTGCCATTGTATGGGCAGTAAAATACTTTCGACCTTATCTCTTTGGAAGACATTTTAAAATCAATACGGATCACCGACCCCTAAAATGGCTCGAAAATTTAAAAGAACCCAATTCGAAACTTGTCCGATGGAAATTACTCCTTTCAGAATTTGACTATGAAGTTGAGTATATAAAAGGAAAAGAAAATGCAGTCGCTGACGCACTTTCTAGAAACCCATGTGAAACCCAATCTTTATTTAATGAAATTGGTGACGCAGACCAAACAATAAGGGACTTTTTAGCAGTCAAGGAAAACAATGTCAGTACTGTACATACTTCAAATGAAATACCTTTATTATCATTACCTTACTCAGAGAAACCACTTAATTATTTTAAAAATCAAATGGTTATAAAAATTAGTGAATCATCACCAGTACCCCTCTGTATTAAAGAAAAGGTATTCGATAACCAAAGATTATTTATAAATCTAAGAAGACGACATATAGATGAAGACTTAGAACAATTCATCGCAAACCTAAATAATAACACAACATACTACCTTTACTTTCCAGATAAAGAACATGAGAAATTTTTTATTACATATCTACAAGACAAATTATTAAGAATTGGTTCAAAATTATTGATTTGTTCAACCAAACTAACAGATGTAATATCAGACCCAGATAAAGAAGACAAGATTAATTACCATCACGTCTATAAAACTGGTCATAGAGGCATTACTACAACTATTGAATCTTTAAGACGAAACTATTATTGGCCCAACCTTGATAAAGATGTAACCAACTATATTAATAACTGCAACATATGTCAAAAAGCTAAATATGAAAGGCAACCTAATGAGTTTAAATTTCAAAAGTTACCTATAGGTTCAAAACCGTTTGAGAGAATTCATTTAGACACACTATCAGTATCAAAACAAAAATATTTAACAATAATTGACACTTTTTCAAAATTTGCACAGGCATACCCAATACCTGGCGCAAACGCAGTCAATGTACTAGATGGCCTATTAATATTTATATCACACTATGGATTACCACAAGTAATTGTATGCGATAATGGAATAGAATTTAACAATAATTCATTTACAGACTTTTGCAAACTACATAAAATTGACATTCATTATACTACACCAAAAAATCCTAACTCAAACAGCTATGTGGAGAGATTCCATTCTACCTTACTGGAACAACTCAGAATAAAAATACAGCAAAATGCTAAAGAACCCTTAGATCAGTTAGTAAGATACGCTCTTTTGCATTATAATAACTCTATACACTCAGCTACAAATTTTACACCATTTGAGATTGTATCAGGACATTTTAATTCTAAAGATCCCTTTGATATACAAGAAAGAGACATTATCTCAAAATATGTTACGGACCACAGAAATAAACTGAAACAAACATATGAACAACTTAATGAAAAATTTAATGCGGAAAAAGATGAAAAACTTGAACATATTAACTCTAAAAAGAAAAGAGCCAATAAGTTTAAAACCCAACGATACAGTATATCATAAACAAGAAACTAGAGATAAACTAGCCATGAGATATATGAAAATTGACCCAATCGCTCAGACAAAAAATAAAATAAAGACATCTACATCAAAATATTCAAAACATAATTTAAAAAGACGTAAAAAGCACTAACTATATTTCTCTTTTGTTTCAGAAATGAAAATTATGCTAATCTTCTCATTAATCCTATTTTATAATAACATAATCTTTGCATCTATCCAGCAACTAACTAACCCTATATTACCAATATTATTAGGAAATACAAAAATAGTTTTAAATAAACACACGTTTGTTAGTTATATTAATATTACTGATTTTATTACTTTAAAGAATGATCTTAAATTTCAAATAACTTTTATTTCAAATTATAAAAATGACAGTACAATGTCATCTGAATTAAATAAACAAGCCTGGTCACTGTTAAATCAAGTAGAGCACCTATTACAAGCAATCCACCCAAATATTAGAGAAAGACGCGGTCTTTTCAACCTTGGAGGTACAGTATCAAAATGGTTATTCGGAACTCTTGATAATGATGACGGAGAAAGAATCAATTCTTTGATAAATCACTTAAATCAGAATGATCATTTAATTCAAGAAAAAATAAACGAACAGATTTCTTTCGCAAAAGAATTTATGGTAAAAACAAATCAAAGTCTTTTCCAATTGAAGTCCAATATAATAACAATTAAAAATCTTATTGAAAAGTACCAAGATAAAATAAACACTATAAATACCTTAAATTTAATAATTAACTCTCTTATTGGATTGGAAAATAATTTAAACCAATTGATTAATGCAATTACTTTTGCACATTTAAATAAAGTGCATCCAACTTTCTTACCAATAAATAACCTTGAAATAATAATAAATAAAATGATTTCCCTATATCAAAAAGACCAAATAGTTCATTTTGTAAATAAACAAAATTATTATAAATTCTTAGGAATTCAGCTTATTTTTGACAAAGAGAGAATCATTTTTCTAATTCATTTTCCATTAATCCACCCTCAAGAATTTAAATCCTATTTTATATATCCTGTTCCAATAAGAAACAAAATCCTATCACCCCTAAGTCTTACCTTGTCCTTAATGAGAAAACCGAAGAGTTCCAGTACGAGGAAGACCCTTGCGAGAAAATAGAAGACCTGTTCTACTGCAAAAACCATTTAGAAAACATCGAGGACTGTATTGTCAATATAATAACAAAAAACAATGCCCTTAATTGCAGCTCTCTATCAGTACACCTAGATGTTGAAACTGTAAACCAAGTGACGCCTCAAAACGTATTGTTTACTACACCCAAAGCTGCGCTCATTACAGAAGTATGCCAGAACGAGAAACACAATGAACTACGCCCAGGTTGTTACCTTATCTTTATACCCGAGAAGTGCCACATTTCAATTGGTAAAGAAACGTTTTATTCAAATGAAGAAACACTTCCACCTGCAAGAGTTATCCAACTTCCATCCTTAAATATGTCATTACTTAAGGACCATCCATCCTCACTGCACCTTAAATCCATGAACCTGGAAGAAATAAAACAAATTGCTTCCATTATGAGCAATCAAAATAAATTGGTTCTCCTGAACAAAGAAGAATCACCTCACTACTCCTGGTTATGGACAATTGCCATAATTTGCTTCGTGATTTGCTTAATCACCTACTTTGGCATTCGTTGTTACTACAAAACCAGCTACCCATACCCACTAATAAGAAGAACTCGAAACCTTGAAAACCCTACTCAGCCAGAGCATCCGTAGGCTTTTTCCTAAGGAGGGAGGAGTTATGCTACGCCACTGGTGTCTAACGATAAAGACTTATATTTGCTGACAATAATTAATTCCGGCTTTTATCTTCTAATTATTTGTGAAAGATAAAATTATAAAAAGTGCATGTAAACATTCTACCGGACTTTATCTTTTAATGACTTGCTTCTATTTAACGAAATATCAGGTTTAAAGTGCATATTATAAAATAAAACAACAACTTATCTTTTATACCGTTTATTATCTATAAACTATTTTGTTTACCTAGAATTTTATTCATAACTTATCAATAATGAAATGTTATAAAATCAAGGTGTTGTAACTAAAACTAGTTCAGTATTTTGTAAGACACGACGTTGTAAATGACAAATACGTGAATTCAATAGATGTAAATAAAATCAAATTATACGATAAAACCAACTAAAAACAAACTAATCCGAAAACATAGAAAAATGTGAATATTTCATAACCTTGCAAATAAAAACCGATAGGACCGAATAAGTGTCAATCCATATTTATACAAATAAATCCAAACATATCCAAATAGATTCAAATAATTTCTAATAATATCAAGAATATTTATTACAAATAAATCCAAATAGAAATGAATGGGAGCTACCAAAACAAAATGCAAAAATCAACCAATGATACGATAAAATCAAATAAAAACAAACAAATCCCAACACATATTAAAATGTGAAATTTTTCATAACCCTGCAACAAAAAACAATAGGTCCGAATAAGTTTCAATCAGTTTTTATACAAATAAATTTAAACAAGTTTAAATAAAAACGAATGCAAATAGATCCGAATTTAATCAAATAGGATCGCATGGCAAATATACCAATCAAACAGAATAACTCCGAATGATTTACGACAACGGAAATAGGACCAAATAATTCCAAATGAAAAGTCTATTCGAAAAAATATCAGTGCAAATGGAAAACAACGTTACCAAATAGGACCAAATAGGTCCAAACAGAAAACCTATTTGGTTTAATCTTATCCTATTTGGAATTTTCGACCGGGATACTTTGAGACATGAAAAATAGTGGTTATATTTGTTTTATGCTGGATTAGGTGAACCATGTCTTAAATAATGACTAAGAATAGGTTTTAAAGGCACTTTACAATTTGTTATAAAAAATCGCATTATTATTATTTTAAATATGGGCAAAAATTTCTAAAGGTATCATTTTAGGCCATTTTCCCCTACTTTAAAATGAATGGACGGGGATACAGAGCGCTAAATAGCTTTCTCGAATGGCCACAAATAAGGAAGAATTCACCATAGTAATCGCAAACGTTACGGGGACCTTGAATTGCACAGTAAAAAGAGGAAGAATACAGGGATTCTACATAAAATCGGACACATAGCA
Organism: Listronotus bonariensis; assembly: GCA_014170235.1. Taxonomy (NCBI): domain Eukaryota; kingdom Metazoa; phylum Arthropoda; class Insecta; order Coleoptera; family Curculionidae; genus Listronotus; species Listronotus bonariensis. The sequence goes on along the minus strand of JACEGR010004614.1, from coordinate 69,159 downwards.
AGTATAGCACAAGAGAGAAATTTTTAAGGGCCTATGATTTAAAAGGACATTGGTCTCCTTTCCATTTCTACATAGGTTTTACATTACAATGAAGTCAATTGAATGTTTTAATATTAAATAATAATAATAATAATAAATAAACTTTTAGTTCCTTGGCAGTATAAAGAAAGATTCTGCTTATTTAATTTTTAGTATATTTAAAAACACACCCAAAACGAATTAGGATAAAATATTACTAAGGTACCTTGCATTTATTATTAAAAAAATTATTACCTAGAAAAGAATTTGCTTCATCTAAAATGCTGTAGGCTATACTAAAAATCGCCTTATGATATACAGGGAACAGCAGAAATATCTTTGTTTACAAGTTAAAACCCCCAAAAGTTTATTTTTTTACGCTTTTTTTTTAATTGCTTGCTTAAGCAAAACCCTATTTAAAGCATAAACTACTAAGTCAATTGTGCTCCATCATTTTTCTAATAACTCACATTGATCATTAACATTTGCGGGATCTTTACCCAATTGATTTTTGTCAAAATTTTTGAGTTTTGATATTTCTATTTTCAGTTTAGTGAAATAAAAAAGGTACATTGTATTTAACTCGAATAATATAACTGCTTAGACGTAAATTATCCTTAAACATTAACCTTTACCTTAAGTCGTATTTTATTTTATTCTTTTTATTTTGTTACCAATCGCTACAGGGTAATTAGATAATGTAGAATTTAGCTGAGAAGAAACCAGAATCGTCATAGAAAAAAAGACGGCAATCAACTATTTCTTTCTAATCGCGTCGTTTAAATAGTGTGCGAGCAACAAAAAGGGGAATAATTTGAAAGTGAGACAGAATTGCTAACCGCGTGGCTTCTTCTCTGCTGGATTGCAGTATATCAAAGTTTGCTAAAGCTATTTTTTGTCGCCCTCTTGGGGTCATCCCACCAAGGTCCGACGACCGCCCTCCTGGGTGGTGCACTGCAGCCAAAGGCTTATTGTTCGTTGACCCTTACTCCTTCCCATTCACACACCATTCATTCCGTAACTTGGATGGTTGCTGCTAGGTCCGTTTGTCATCCCCGAGCAGAACACCGCGTACCGTTGCTCTGCCCAAAACCGACAACATCCATCCAAGTAAGCGCGACTGCTAAAGCTATTAGTTTAACATAAAATAATTAAACTTTTTGAAAATTAAAACTTTTAATTTAAAATAATTAATAATGGCGAATAATTATTCAAATTTCGAATATTGTGATATCTATTTAATTGGGAAAATTAATGGTAACACAGTTGTAAGGTTTGGCCATACATAACCACCGTAGTACCGTTCTAATCAAATGCCGTAGGCTTAAGATCGGGCCTCACATAACCGCAACCGTGGCTGTGTGTTTTTCTGGTAAAATGTAGAAGGATGCAGTGCAAAAAGTTTTGTATTTAATCAAACTGTAGTAATATGAATCAATTATTCCCCGCTTTACATAACACCTGATCGTAAAATAACCCTTCACAAATAAGGTAACACAGTTTTAAGGTTTGGCCACACATAACCACCGTTGTACCGTTCTAATCAAATACCGTAGGCTTAATATTACCGCACTGTGCCCGATGACAAACCACACACCAGACACAAAAAAATAACAATCTGTTCATAGGTTTTACTTACATATTATTCACAAGATGTAACAATAAAATTAATTTTACATTTATACTTATTAAGTTACTTTTTCTTGTATTGTTTGCATACAAAAACCAACCTTAAATCGTTCACTCTTTATTTTTAATCGTAAACAACTGAAACAAAATATTACGCTCGTTAAACTCAAAGCTTAGCTCAGGGAACATCGGTGTTATACAGCTATCCGATTCACGTATGATTTCATTCACTGGGCATGTCTCAGACCGTGCGATGTATCAATGTCGAAATTAAAAATGTAAACAAATAGCATCGACGCACGGTCGTGCTACGGTGTGGGTCTTGTGGGGCATCGGTGCGGTTATGTGAGACTTTTATGTATCTACACAAGTTTAAATAATTAGATTAAAAGGAACAGAGATAAGTAGAAACATCTTTAATAGCTTAACAAAAGTGCTTTTAAATTTTTCCAAATTAATTTGCTCCACTTTTCTCTATCACCGTGAAATCGGGCTCGGCGCGGTTATGTGTGGCCCGACCTTTATTCGGATAATCTGACGCGCGCGTAATCATTCGGTGACGACTGGTACCCAGCGCACAAACACATTTTTTGTCCATAAAAAGTAACTTATGTTTCTGCATTATTATTTATTGTTTAAAGTTGCGTAAATACGATAATTTGTCCATGTTTTCAAAACCGATTTTTCAAATATGACTCTTTAACCATTGTTTGGTACGTAAAATTAGCCAATAATAAAATGAATCACATTTAACAAGAAATTTGTAGTAGGCTATAATATAGCGTATGGCTGAAAAATAATCTGTCACAAATCGGAAATGTTCACTGATATATCATTAGTCGTAGAAAAAGTATGGTATGCAATTCGCACCGAATACCTATTTCCCTCTTTTATGACTTACAGCACTCACCTGCACCTGCGGCTCGTGTTGCAAAATTCATACTCGTGAAAGATAGGTGACATTCGGTACTCGTCCCAACTAACGTCCAGCGCCTACCCCAGCATTGATCCCGAACTGCAGCACGACTGCTGTAATATGCAGAAAGAAGGGAAAATATTTGTTTTTTGTGTAAATGAAGGTTGGTTTTGTTAATGAAAACTAGCGGTAATTAACCAAAACTAACCAGAACGTCGACTTAACATGCTTTCAGATACATAGTCAGCGCCCCAAAAAACCTCCGAATGCCAAAAATCATCAATTCGGCAACATTCGGGATTAATGCTAGGGTAGGCGCCAGATGTAAATCTCGTCCCATAATATAATATTATACACTTTAATGAATTCATTAAAATCCAATAATTAACGTGTAAGATAGCTTAAGCAAACTAATTAAAAAACAATAATAAAAAATTGAAACTAAAAAAAAAATACATGACGCTGTTCTATTATGGTCCGACTTTGGACTTATGAAGTAAAAACTTCTAATGAAAAAGGTGTACAATTTATCTTTTTGTTTGCCTCTTTCTATTATATTTAAAAGTGGGAATAATAAAAAAAAAGAAGAATTTTCTCTTAAGAGCTTTCTATTCTCTTGCCGTCGCGTCGCGTCGGAAATAGGGCTCCGGGTAGAATCACCGGCTTAAGTTTCGTGATCGATTTTTAATTCCTGATGGTACTTCTACCCAGAGTTGGGTCAAATAATACTAAAATCCGGTATTCGAATACGAATCATGAATACCGTATTCTAAAAAGTATTATATATAATACCGAGTATTTAAATACAAAGAAAAGAAAGTACCTATTCAAATACCGCTGTACTTAAATACCAGGATTTATTCAAAAATGCTTTTAAAAAAATAAAGGTCCTTACCCCAAGAAAACACCAAAATTGTCTCTTTTCGACTTTATTTTTATTTGTGTACCTATATACGTAAGTTCATACAGGGTGGGCCAAACACATACGTCCAAACTTTAAGGGCTAATTCTACACTAAAAAATATGACAAAAATTTCATATAAAAATTTGTCCTAAACGTCTTAGTTTTCGAACTACAGAGTGTTAAAAGTTTTAAAAATTATTGTTTTTTTATAATAACTTCTATACCAATTGAAACATTTTTAAAGAATTTGGGGGAATTAGTACCAGTGTCGTCTATAAGGGGTTTAAGGTTAATATTTTTTAATAAAAAATGCTACGCCACTGCATTTTCTAAAAAAAAAATAATTTTAAAAATTTCCATTAAGTTTACCAGTATTTAAATACCAGTATTAGAATACCAGGATGTGAATACCAGAATATTCAAAAACGATATTAAGAAGCCAGAATACCAAATACTGACCAAAAAGTATTCAGTCAAATACCAAACACATAGATCTATTTGAATAATAAAAAATGGTACGCCACTGCATTTTTCTAAAATAAAAATATATTTTTAAAATTTCTATTAAGTTTGGAACAAATTTGATTTCCTGACTCTTTTTTATTTGATGCACGGTTTTTGCATAAATAAATAAAAAAAATCAAATTCTACAGTGGAAAATTACCTTCGATATTTTTAACGTAGGAATTTGACCATGCCGAGAAATGGTTTTTATTTATTTACGCGAAAACCGTGCATCAAATAAAAAAATGAAGATATCAAATTTCTTTCAAACATATGAAAATTTTGAAAATTATTTTTATTTTAGAAAAATGCAGTAACGTACCGTTTTTTTTAATAAAAATATTAACCTTAAGCCCTTCATGGACGGCACTGGTAATACTTTTTTGTCTCGTATGTCAAAAGTTGTGTTTTGATGCGTCCACCAAATTTTTTTAATATCTCAATTAGTATAAAAGTCATAAAAAAATATATTTTTTAAATTTTTAACACCCTGTAGTTTGAAAACTAAGACGTTTAGAACAAATTTTTATATAAATTTTTTTCATATTTTTGGTGTAGAATTAGCCTTAAAAATTTTGGACGTATGTGTTTGGCCCACCGCGTATAACAAAAATAAAAAATACGTTTTTTTGTACACAGGTACACAGTAACTTAATATAATTTACCAAAAAATGGTAATCGTCTAAAAAGTTTACAAAACTCCGATTTTGATCAAGTTTGGTAACCGAGGGTTTTTTGAAGCGCTTATCATGAATCTAAAAGATTTTCTTTGAAAACGAAAACGTTTTATCCTTAAAATATTTATTATTTAAGTCTTAACCTCATTTTTCTAGTACAAGTTAATCATTTGTATTTTATTCAGCTTCTTTTTGCAAACAATCATCTCAATCGCAGAATCTTTTTGCGCTGCTATATGTATACAGCGTTTGGGGGTTAAAGCTGTGCAATTTAATGGAAAAGGGGTGTAAATTACATAAAATACACATTTTAAAGGGTAAAAATTAAAAATAGAAATAAAGGGGAGATATAGTGAAAATAAGGTTTCTTTAATTTCAACATTTGATGATGGATATCTCAGAAATAAAACGTTATCGAAAAAAATAGATTCCTAATGAGCACCCCAAAAAGCCTCGCTGGTATATTAAATTTCGTCAGAATCATTTCTAAAAAATTGCTCAAAAAATTTACTTGGTATATTTATTTATGTGCATATAAAAATACCCAAACAGTATTTAAAATCAGGATTTAAATACCAGGATTAGAATACCGCTATTTAAATACTAGGATCTGAATACCGTTATTTGAATATCAGTATTCGAATGCAAGTATTTGAATACCAGTATTTAAATACCAGGATGTGAATACCAAAATATTCAAAAACGATATTAAAGAGCCAGAATTCCAAATACTGACTAAAAAGTATTTAGTCGAATACCAAATACATAGATATATTTGAATAGTTTTCAAACACAGTCCAAATGTATTTTGAATAGGATTCAGAATACCGAGTATTCCAATACTACCCAACTTTGCTTCTACCTAATTGATCTGAAACACCAGATACATTGAAATATTTATTATTTTGTTTTAGGTAGCCACCCAGCCAAAGGACTATGGGGTATCAAACATACAAGAAAACCTGTAGACTATTTAGTATCTCAAGCAAAAAATTTACCTTCTGGAAAAATTCTACCCATAGTTAATGTAGTAGTGTCAAAAGATGGCTTTCAATTTACCGAGATGGCTACCAAACGGAATGAAGCAGTTACTCACAAGTTTACTGTAGAAGTTATATCCTATGGGGTACAAGACTTGGTATACAGTCGAGTTTTTAGTATGATTATTGTACAAGATGAGAGTCTTAAAAGCGGTAGGTTTACTAATCCTTACTCTATGCTAATAGCAATCCCGATACTTAACTTTCCCCTAATAATTAAAAGTTTAGTGTTTAGATAATATGATTAACCAGTCAGGAAGACTTACAGTTAGTCTAAGACCCGAATAGAGAGCAACCTGCACCCATCTGACAAGATACAAACTATTTTATATTAGTTATAGTATTTAAACAAAGGTGTTGCTACAGGCTTACCTAAAAAATTATGTTCAAGGCTATGTTTAAATTAATAAAATAATCTATACATTTTTGAGACACCCTAATGCCCATTTTAATTTTTTTTTACTCGACATGAGAGTACCAGTATAATATCACCTACTTTTTTTCTCTTTAATTTTATAAATAAAGCCATGGCAAATTTCTTAAATATTAAATTCTAAAAAATTATTACAATTTTTTGGTACATTTTGTATACTTTAAAAATACATATATAATTAAGTAGCCATAAAATATATTAAAAAATAGGGGTTGCCACTATACAGGATGTGACAAATGTGTTGAGTCTATTTTATTTAATTTTTATATAGCCTTAATTCAAGGCTTGTAGTTACCCCGGTGCTTGTATTCTATCACGTTCGGCGTAACAATAAATAATTACTAATTTTAAATTTTATTTAGCACCAGCAGTATATCCCATTCTAATTTAATAGTATATAACATTACAATGACACCTCAAATGTAATTTTTTGACATGTGTGTAGCCATGGAAAAATGGAATTATTCGTCATTTGTTTTTTTCCTTTTCAGGCGGGATAAAAGTTTACAAAATCTTATTTATGGCCATAGCCCCTTTTTTTCAAATCAAACAAGAATGTCCATATGTCTTCCTGTTTTTTAAATGTTCCAGGGATACAATTAGGAGAATTACTTTTTTTTCGAAAAGTAAGCAAACAGAAAAAATTGGTTCTTGTGAAGTAGCTGCGAAACTATGCTCTATTTAAGTTTCATATTTCAAAAGCGTAAACAGTGGTCAACGTGATTTCTGTACAAGGCTTTCATATATTTTGCCACCCACTTTTAACTCTAACCAAGAGGGATAGAAAAGAACGTTCTATGTAGAAGTTTCATACTTTTGAGTATAAAAGAAGAAACAAATTAACATTAAAAACTCAATGAAAATAAAGAGGTAACTTTTGTTAAATGGAACACCTTTAAGGTGTTTTAAGAAGCTTTACGAAAATACCACATTTAATATATCTATCTTTAATAGTTTTTAAAATATGACCACTTAAATGTGAAAAATAGAAGATATAATTTCCATTTTGCCTCCCTATGGCCTTTATGTGACACTATAAATGTAATAGAAAGTATACTCGGATTTAAATTACCATATTTCCGAAAATATTAAAAATAGATATATTCAATGTGGCATTTTGGTAAAGGTAAAGTTAATAGTGATCAAATCTATCTATCCCATTTAAAAAAGAACTGCACCTCTTCATTTTTCTTGAATCTTTGATGTTTATTTGTTTCTTTTTTGAGTTTAAAAGATAATAGATGAAATAGGAAGAAACTTTTACACAGAACGTTATTTTCTATTCTTTTTGATTATAGTTAAAAGTAAGGGGTGACTCATTTGGAGGTACTTAAAAAAAACTTTATTAAGTAATATTTAGTATCATACGGAAAAACTATATCTTACATTTATTTTAGATTATGGCTTTCACGCGTTAGTCTTAACTGCACCTAACATGGTCTGTTCTTAGGCTCCAATTTTCGAGCCAAATTAATTGGTCAGAATCATTACGTACACTCGCAGCTAGTGCCGCTATATTTTCTGAATGTGACTCGTTTGGTCGAAAATTATCCAACTATAAAAATTGAAGTTCAAATTTTTGTGATAGTACAGCGAATAGTCGGCTCAGTACGCCAATTATGCGTAGACCATAAGTTGCCCGAAGCGCACGAAACAGTTTCCTCGGACAACGATGATTTTCATAATACAGTTGAACAAGTTTAAGACGTTGTGCGGGCGGCTAAGTCTTTTCAAGATAAATTGTCAAACAGTACACATATAACATTTTTTTGCCGACGTTGTACATTTAATTTACTGGCATTGCCAACACTCTTTAATGGCAAGGCATTGGCAAAAAGGTATCAAAAAGACGCAAAAGTGGGCAATTGGCCTTTATTAGGCCACGTGTTGCAGATAATGTGATGGCATCCGTTATTAATAATTTATGATGAAAAAATGCGTTTAAGATGATGGCATCCATCATTAATAAGTTATTGGCAAAAAATGCGTTTAGGATAATGGCATCCATCATTAATAAGTTATTGGCAAAAAGATAACAAAAAGACACGAAAGTGGGCAATTGGCCGTTATTGGGCCACATGTTGCAGATACAGTGATGGCATCCATCATTAATAAGTTATGGTGAAAAAATGCGTTTAGGATAATGGCATTTATTATTAAATAAGTATTGCAAGTTTTATAAGTTGTATGTCCCAAAAGTTAAAAAACATATTTAGAATTTTGTAATCAAAAAAATTAGAAAAAAGGCAGGAAAACTTTATCATTAAAAAAATACATAATATCAATTTTTATACAGTAACAATAAACCATAAAAAATTAAAGGTATGTATTTTGGGTTTAAATTTTGCATACTAATCTTGGAGAGCCTAAATATAACATATATTACTTTTTGACCCGGTAGAATAATCCAAAGGGGTAGTTTTTACCCCGGGGCTTTAAATAATTTTAAATAATATTATCGGTTTAAATGAGGTAGAGGGGCATTAAATAGATTCTAAAAAACATGTTTGCAAAATTTGAAACCCCTAAATAGAGCTATTTTTAAACTAAAAATTATTGAACCCCTGTATGATTTTAGGTTTTCTGCGAGGTGTTGCATGTCTGTATTTTATCTTAAAAAAAGGTGTTAACATTTTGGCAGTATACTAACAGCACAAATGGCAGCATAGACAGTTAGAAAAAAGTATTCATTTAAGGATCACCCCCTTGGAACTACCCTCATACTTTCAAAGTTATTTGAAATATATCACACAAGTATCAATAAATTGTCATTTTGACCCTTATAGGGATTTACATACATTTTAACCCATAAAATGTATATAAGAGGCTTGCAAGTTGTTAATTTTTGTTTTGTCGGGGGTTAAAAAATAAAAAAGACTTTTGTCATATAAAATACCCCGGGAACTAAAAATAATAAAAAAACAACTTAGTAAAGCCACCTCCTCGAGAGTACTTCTACCCCTTATGGAAAGTTATTGAACTTCAAACGCAAATATGTCCTAAATAAAAACCCTTGTCAAATTTTGGTTTTTTAAAGAGTCATGTATATATTTCTTCTAAAATTGACGTTTCGGCGAAATTAGCCTTCATCAGAATATATTTCTACAATAAAAGGGAACAAAAGAGGTACAATTAAAATAAAAAAATGAGCCTTAATGTACATACCTCAAAACATAAATTTGTGGTAACCCACACACATTTTCAAAAAACAATAAAACAGTGGTTGCTAAATTTAGCTGTCACATTTTAAAAAATACAACACAAAACATTTAGATTTTCCACATACATATATATATATACATTTACATTTTAATGTATTTAAATATAGTTTCTGACTGAAAGGCGAGGTAATACTATCAGCTGTTTACTGTATATAGGATAGATAGCAAGAATTTCGTTTTTATTTGTTTGTGATTTTTTCTGGTTTTAAAAAAGCATTCAATTATTTAATTAGATTAACGTATATTTTACTTAAGTTTTTCGTATCTGTTTTGGCGTTTACGGCGTTTTTGTTTTTTTGGATTTCAGATCATTTCATAAAATTCCCGCTTTTTAATGTGTTTTTCTGTTTTTAGAATTTTAACTTTTTCAAAATCGAAAGAATGTTGATTTTCTATGCTATGGTTGGTTAGTGCTTGGGAGTTTTGTATTTTAAGTTTTTTGCCATATTTGGTGATATGTACAAATTGTTTTCCCAATGTGTTATAATTTCGTTATTTTTTTTTCTGGTAAATGTTGGTGGGATCATTTTTAAGTTCTTTATATGTCGTATGATCTTGGATCAAACTAGCCATTTTTCTATCATATTCTGCAGAGTGCATTATAACAGTTTTGTTTGATTTGTCTGGTCTAAGAATTTTTAGTTCCTTGTTTCTCCTTAAAAAAGATTTAGTTTGTTTTACTTTATTTATAAATTTTTTTGGTTTAGTTGTTTAGAATTTTGATTCAAATTATTTTTGTAATTGGCTATAATATTACAACATGTAGATCTTAAGCTGTCTTTAGTTTCTGAATCTAAGTTAGTAATTGAAGTTTTAATATTAGTAACTAATTCTGAAATTGGAATATCATTGGGTATTTGACAAGGAACTGCAAAATTAGGCCCTAAACTAAGAACGTCGGCTATATTATTAGGTATATGAACATTGGTAAGATTTTGAATCCAGCTGACAGTATCACTCGCTCCATCAGCAATTGTAGTTTTGCGTAATAAGTTGTTAATTTTTTTAATGTTACTTTGTTTAATTTTTTGAAACTGTTTTTCGAATTTTAGGGTTTCTTGTTTTATGAAACCATCTAACACAGTATTTGGTATGAGACTTTTAAGTTTATTTATAGTATTTGTTTTTTTGCGTTCTATTCTAATTTTATTTTGTGTAGTATCGGTGATTAAAACATTTATAGTATTAGTCAAAAAGCTTTTAAAATGTGGTTTTCGAATTTTTGTTTTAGGTTTTCACAGGGAAATAATATATGATTTAGTTTAAAATTTAAAAATGTTGGCTTTAAGTTTTCTGTTTTGCATCTTAAAAGAAAAATTCTTCGGTTTTTTGGTTTGCACAGTTTTTGATTTAATCTGGTAAAAGTTTTAAATTGTGTCGCAGTTTCAATTCCATATTCGTTAAGCTGTTTTGGATATTGAGCACATTTTCAACCATGCTCATTTATATTCTTATTTTCTGTTTTCTTGGACTTTATTTCTGTAATATTCTTTTATTAAAAAATCTTGAACATAAACGTCCTAAATAAAAACCCTTGTCAAATTTTGTTTTTTAAAAAGTCATGTATATATTTCTTCTAAAATTGACGTTTCGGCGAAATTAGCCTTCATCAGAATAATATTTCTACAATAAAAAGGGAACAAAGAAGTACAATTAAAATAAAAAAATGAGCCCTAATTCAATTTAAAAGGCAAAAGCTGCTTTAAAAATAAACAAATATCCAGAAAAACTAATAAATAATAATATTAAAAAAGAATTAATAAATTTTATATATATATAATTTATAATACCTCTAATCCAAAATTAAAAAACAACGAAACAAAAAACAACAACTATTTATCAATACCCTATATTTCGAGATTATCCGAAAGACTTCAAAACGTGTTCAAAAAACATAATGTTGTTGTTAGTCATAAGGGGCATAATCTTTTAAAATCCAACTTTAGTAAATTAAAATCAAAAATATCATACGACCGGAAAACTCATGTAGTATACCAAATACCTTCTAAAAACTGCAACGGTGTGTATGTGGGGCAAACAAGCCAATATTTAAAAAATAGAATAAATGGACATAAATATAATAAAACAAACAAAACAGCACTAACCAACCATAGCATAGAAAATCAACATTCTTTCGATTTTGAAAAAGTTTAAATTCTAAAAACAGAAAAACACATTAAAAAGCGGGAATTTTATGAAATGATCAGAAATCCAAAAAGCAAAAACGCCGTAAACGCCCAAACAGATACGAAAAACTTAAGTAAAATATATATGTTAATCTAATTAAATAATTGAATGTTTTTTTAAAACCAGAAAAATCAAAACAAATAAAAACGAAATTCTGCTATCTATCCTATATACAGTAAACAGCTGATAGTATTAACTCGCCTTTCACTTAAAAACTACACTACCAAAAACAATTATCGCATATACTGATTTCTTTCATAAGCTTTAATACAAAATGCTTTGATTTAAATGGCCAAATCTCTTTTAATAATTAAGTTATTTAGACAATTAAAAAATAAAATATTTTAATATCCTCACTGTATATTAGAAGTATATAGCCAAAATTTGACACTTCTATCTTAAAAGAATCGAAAACCCAAAAGCCTGATTGGACGCGTTTTATGGGTAAAAAAATTATTTACAAAACGGTCAGACAGGGACGTTTCAAATTTTGCATACGGGATTTCTGGAAGCTTTTCCTAATTTCTAAACCACATTTGTGTTAAAAATGTAATAATAACTCCAAAGAGTAAAGGTAATTTTAAGGGGGTGATTTAATAGAATTGAATTGTGCTAGTTTTGTGTATAAGGTACTATACACATTAAAAGTATATTGCCAAAATTTGACACTTCTAGCCTTATTGTTCGCACTTTGCGGGGTAAAAAATATATTTGCAAAACGGTCAAACAGGAATGCTTTAAATTTTGCAAATGTGTTCTTTAACATAATTTTCTTATTCCTTGTATTTGTGTTTGAATTTTAATAACTTTCCATAAGAGGTAGAAGTACTTTCGAGGGGGTGGCTTTACTAAGTTGTTTTTTATTATTTTTTAGTTCCCGGGGTATTTTATATAACAGAAGTCTTTTTTTTTACTTTTTAACCTCTGACAAAAAAATTAATAACTGTAAGCCTCTTATATACATTTTAAGGGTTAAAATTTATGTAAATCCCTATAGGGGCCAAAATAAAAAATTACAATTTTGTGTATGTTTTACTTCACAGTGTTTCCTTGTTCTTTATTGATACTTGTGTGATGTATTTCAAATAACTCTAAAAGTAGGGGGTACCTCCAAGGGGTGGTCCTCAAAGGGGATACTTTTTTTTCTAACTGTCCTTTTTAATGCGTATTAGATGTTGGCATAATATTGCCACCAATTGCCAATGCTTTACCATCAATGCCAATATGAAAAATGTATATTGCCGGTAAATAGTGTTTGCTGGGTACTGAACACAAATACCATGACAGTTTGAAATTTGGACCTTCTCCATAACTACCTACTAGAAACAGTACCTCTAAATGAATCACCCCTTAGGTGGCAAAATATAAATGAAAACCCTGTACATTTATTGGTTTAAAGTCAATAAAACATAATAGTAAACCTGACGCATTGCTATGAAGGGGTCAGCGTTGTAGTTCCGATTTAAAAATAATGAAATAAAATTTCTCCAAATAAATAAAAGTTATTAAATTAAATTGTTTAAATTACTCCACTGTGTACTAAAAAACGACTTTGTAATAAAAAAAATCACACCATAATTTAGAAAGTATATTTTTTCGAAGCAATGAAATTTCTTATAGCGGTTGTACGAAAAATAGTGTACATTACTTGTGTGAAAATTACTTTCTTACACTCGTCGGTTTTTAGCCTCGTGTAACAATATATACTATTTCACCGAGATTTGTATACTATTTTATTTTCAAACATTTTTTCAGAATTTCTATTTAATTTATTTGTTAATTAAAAATGGGTCAACTCAACAAAATAATTTTTAATTTGTCAAATAATTACGCCATCAGTCATTTATTGTGCGTAAAGGTGTCACAGAGATGTCTAAAATCTCAGACAAGATTCCAAGTAGGCAAACTTTTGAATTTTGCCACTTTTATTAGGATTACTTTTACTTTCGGCTCACGAAAGGAAATTTAACTTTTCTTCCGTGGGAAAGTAAAAGTCAGGAAAGTGAAACTTTCAAACTTTTAAAAAGTCGAAAATGTCAACATTTCATACATGGTTGTACCTAAATAAAAATATTTAAGCTTCTCAAGGTTTCTATAGTTATATTCGTATTTTAGTGAAATTATTATTGAATGTTTTTAAAAACCACTTCAACTAAGGTAATAAAAAAGTACATTTTATTAAAGTAGTACTTGATGGAGTTTTAAGATTTTAGGAACAAGTACAAGTTTTTTATTGTAACATACAAAGTATTTTATGTAAGTAATGACCATTTTTAAATACCAAGGTATACTTCTAAGATTACTTAAAGTATTAAGTATATTACTTTAGGTAGATTTTTGTACTGAATAGCTTAGCAGTGAGTTTCATTTAGTTTTACTATTTTATTCTAGCTACACCATTCATATGCCACAGTTTCGTATGTGACTCTAGACATCAAGCCAGACAAATAACTTATGCTTTAGCAGCTACTTTTCAGGATTATGGAAGAAAAGTAAAAGAGGAATCCAAAGAAACTGGAAAACCATTAAAAAGATTAGCCATTGACCTAAGGACTCCAGAAGAGCAAGCCGAGGACTCGGATGGGGAAACTGACGCTTAAATATTTTAAAAATATGTATATGATATTTAATTTATAGATATTGTAAATACACCAAATTATTTCAAATATTTTATAAAATAAACAGAAATGCACAGAACTTGCCTGGTCGCTTTAACACAAAATTATTTTGTTTACAGTGTGTCTACGAAAGTTGGCGGCATATGGAAAACTTTTGTATGTCTAATTTTACCAAAAAAAAGTAATTCTTTATAAAAAGTTCTGCATGGTCAAAAACCTAAAATGCAATCGTCAGATATCAAATTGTGTCAGTCATGTACGAGGTTTGACCAAAATTTTTACTCAATAGTAAAGTACCAGTATTTTTGCTAATATCGCAAATTGTTATAAAAAAAAGATTAAAATTAAAAATTACTCATAAATATGCCATTTTGTACATTTCAAAAAAAAAATTCTGCGATAATGGTAAAAATTTAGGTTTGTACATTAGTGCACTATATTTCATAATTATAATTAGTATCATTACAATTGCTTTGAAGAACCCTGACAAAGAATATAACATTTTCAAAAGACTTTTTGATTCCAAATTTGATGCTTTGATCTGAACTTCTGAATACAATCATAACTGCTTATCAAAGTATTGATTCATGTCTCATACATCCTTGGTCAAAAATTTACTTTTTCTTTTTTGACCCTTTTTCTTGGGCAAGTAGACAAGGGGATTCTGTTGGAAAATACACCCGCATGTGAAAAGCAACTGGAAATTATGTAATCATATTCAAAAAACAAAGTAAATGTTTTTCTTTTTCACATAACCCAATTTCTATTTGAGATGATTCTTGTACAAGTCTAACTTAATTATGGAATATTATAATTTATTTTCATGTCTATTGCATTACTTACCCCACTTTTAAATTTACTGTAGGTACTGTCTTTTTATTACTTTTTTAAACTTAATTATTATAATAATTTCTTCCGGTATTTTGCTTCCGGTACTTTTTTTTTAAATTTATATACAGGGTATCCGAAAAGGTAATGCCGTAAACGATAGGAGTAATAAAGTGAGCCAAAATAATGTTATTACTTATTACTGTTATATAAAAGAAAGGTATACCTCATTTCAAATCAAAATGTTGTACCGTTCTTTATAAAATTGCATTATAAACACATACATACCAACCAAATGAAAAGTAAAATCAATTAAACCAGAATTTATGTGTATTATAAAGTTCAAGGAGCTTATAGACACTATTTTTAATAATTAAATCATGATATAAGGACATCCTTAAGCAAATATAATGTTTTATCTATACTAATATACAGGGTGTTTTACAACTTATTCGACAAACTTTAAGGGCTAATTCTACAATAAAAATATAAAAAAAAATATATGAAATATGTCATAAAACGTCTTAGTTTTTAAACTACAGGATGTTAAAAAAAAATGTTTTTTAATGATAACTTTTACACCAATTTAGATATTTAAAAAAAATAAGGGACTCCTCCTATGCACCAAAATAATTTTTACCAGTGTCGTTCATAAGGAGTTTAAGGTAAATATTTTTAAGGAAAAAATAGTACGCATTTTTCTAAAATAAAAATATGTTTTTAAATGCCTATTTAGTTTGACACAATTTTAGTCACTTGACTTTTTTCATTTGATTTACGGTTGTCGCGTACATAAATAAAAACCATTTTTTGGCATGATCAAATCCCTATCTGATTAAAGAATAAAATATCAAAGGTAATTGATATTATCCATATGAAATGATCGTGCCGAGTAATGGTTTTTATTTATTTACGCGAAAACCGGCATCAAATGAAAAAAGCCAAGATATCAAATTTGTGTCAAACTAAATGGGCATTTTAAAAAATATTTTTATTTTAGAAAACTGCAGTGGCGTACTATTTTTTTCTGAAAAACTATTTACTTTACCCCTCATGAACGACACTGATATAAATTAATGGTTTTCTTGTATGTCAAAAAATGTCTTTTGGTGCATAGGAGGCGTCCCCTATTTTTTTAAATATCTAAATTGTTATAAAAGTTATTAAAAAAAAACAAACAAAAAATGAAGTTAAAAGCCCTCTAGTAAAAAGTGTAAAAAGATAAAATCAATTTCGTATTTTTCTGAAAGTAAGTAAAGTATGAGGAGTGATTTTAGAACGATCAAGGCACTCTAGATAAAAAGTAAAAATTTAATCTAAAATTAAAATTTGAGCAAAATTGTTTTAAAAATATTATATTCCGACTAAAAATTATCTCAATAATCCGAAAAACAAAAGTATACAGGGTGTCTTATTTAAAAATCAAAAGTTTCAGTCATTTCCGTTGAAACCGGAAGTCGTAAAAGCCTCTCATATACACCTAAAAATGAGTTTTTGTAAGTCTAACAAAAGCCCACCAAGTTTTGTCAGTATCAATAAAGAAATAAAAAATGGCAGCCGGAAGGTGATCTCGTGGGCACCCGGTATAAAAAAACTGTTGATAAGTTATACAGCGTGTCTTCTTAAGTTCGCACCATTTGAATTATTTTTTATTTTACGAATATAACTATTGCTTATAAAAAGTTCTGCATGGTGTAAAACCCAAAATTCAATTATCAGATATTAATTTTTTGCGGTGTTATACGGGGCATGTGAAAAAACATAAATTTCGAGCAAGTCCCTTTATTTTTTATACTATCACAAAATTTTATAAGGCAAATATGTTTAGGATTAAAAATACCTTGTAAATATGCAAATTAGTTGTATTAAATAAAAACACTTTTTTAAAACTTTTTCTATAATAACGAGCTTCTCTGTGACTTTTTGCTGTTTTGACAGTTCTCAAGCTTTCTTGCTACATTTTAAAATAAATAAACGTACAAATTTAAATTTTCACCGTTAACGCATACAAAATTAAAAAAAAAAGGTTTTTCCTAAAAATGAATAAGTTTGCATATTTGAATGTTTATTTTATTCCTAAACCACTTGCTCTGTAATTTTTGAGGTTATAAAAAATAAAGGTAGTTTTCTCTTAAACAAAGTTCATATTTTTTGACATACCTCTGCAAGAAATTAATATCTGATAATCGCATTTTGGATTTTAGACCATGCAGAACCTTTAAGAGGAAATATCTTTTCTTCGTAAAATTATAATAAAAAGTTTTATATATGTTGCACACTTAAGTAGACACGCTATATAATTAACAAGCTCTGATAATTACAATTGGATTATCAGAGTTACAGAGCATTTACAATTAGCTTCTTTACAACATTTTTTGTCCTATTTGCCGAAGATTAAGCTTTAAAATAGTCACGGGTTACTGTCGGTAAATCCTGCAGGGTAACAACGATTTGTTCTTAGAAGATTTGCAAATATTTTTATGATAGTCCTAATATACTAAAATTTACAAAAACTGCTAATTTACTGTTTTATACCATTTTTAAAGCTTGGTGAATTTGCAAACACAAAAAGTAATTAAAAATCTTCACCACTTTTATTTATAAAAAAAAAATATATAAATTAGTGGATGTCAAAAAAAAGATCCCTAAAATGTAGGTATTATTAGAAAATTTAGCTATATTTGTCGCCTCAATTATATAAGATTGATATACATTAATTGTGTACAACTTCTTGCAAGTTAGGCAAAATAGTAACTGATACAATTGCAAATATACTACCTTTAACTTGTTTTACTTATCTACCATAATGCGATAAATTTTAATGATGCGTGAACATACTAATCTATAACTTTAGAATATGACTATTTACTATCGTTTTTACAAAAATTAGACTAACACTAAAAACCAAAATAAGATTTTTGTCCACAGAATTTTTATGAATCACTGCGTCCGGTACCAAGTATAGCCTATGTTTGGACGTAAATTCGAAACTTTCTGACACGAATTCCCTTTGAATCGTGTCGGTTAGCCGACACTAAAGCGAACTCGAGCAAAGTTGGGCCAATCAAGGCGAATGCAGACGATCTACCCGTCCACACAATCGTGTTTGCCAAAGTTTGTCGTAGTTGGCCCAATGTGTGGCGGCGGCATTAAAAGGAGCATTTGTGTGCGGTAATATAGTTGGCCAAACATCGTTGGTACTGTGGCAACAGTTAAAAATAATTTAAATAAGTTTATTTTTGAATTAACTTTGAAGGTCAAAGGTCAATAACTCCCTATTGAAGCGCGATAGATCTTTTTATAATAACTAATAATATTATTTAGGCTCGTATATTACACTATAATTTACACCACACCTTTCCTAACACCCTGTTTAAATATTGACGACTTTACTATACATACTTTATTACTATAATTACTAGAATTTCGATATTTTAAAAGTTGAAGTAACATGTTATTGAATCGAATTATTTAAAATTAAAATTTGTTGTATAATTTGGTCAGTTAGAGGTACAGCTTGTTAATTTTAACTATGGTAAACAAAAAATTATAGTGTAAACAAACCCTTTTGTAAGCAAAAAATATTAAACCCAACGTGTTTCTGGTTTCTCATGCCACGCGCCTGGTTATATGGCAGCACAAAGACTAAATAAGAAGATATTTTTTAAAGTGATTTAGCAATGTTTTTTTTATTCATCTACAAAATATGTAATCAGGTTCTGTCGGAGACTATGTGCTCTCGAAAAGGTTTGTTTACTTTATTATTTTTTGTGTACTTTGTGGCATTGCTTTTGGAATGAATTATCTCTAAACCCAACTATATTTACATAAATACCCCACTCTATCTTTCAAGAAATAACTATTTTAAAGAATTTAAAATAGTTTTTTAATTTGTTTTTTTATCTTATTCTTTTCATTGTCGTTAAAAAATGACTTACAATAATTTGCATTTATAATATTTGAGTTTTAACTATTTTACTCCGTCCAGCACTCTATAATTATTTTTAAACTAAATATTTTGGATCATCGCCGCTGTGTTTAAACCCAAAACTGTACCAAATACCCCAGTTATCTTAGTCAAATTAAATGGTCAATCTCGGAATCTCTCGGAATAAGCTAAGTATGTACATACCTTTATTTTGGTACAAAAAACATATTTTTATAAATATGTCAATTTTAAAATATTTTTAAAAAAAGTTTAATGCACCGACGTTAAGTACCTATAGAAATCTTGATTCTCAATATTTGTTTATTCCGCTGGGGTAAAATTTTTACTATAATACTAATACCGCATGCAAATTTTTTAGAGACTTCGCTTAGTGAAAATTTTAATTTTCACCTGTTATATCAAGCATATTATAGTGGGTGACAACCAAATTACTATCCAGAGTAAAGTGTTAGATTGTTAATTGTGTTAAAGCATAAAATAACAAATCGGTAGGTATAATTAAAAAATAAAAACTTCGATATTGCAAAAATATATTTTTAAAGAAATAAATACAAAAACAGGATCTATTACTAATGCTTAAAATAATAATACTTTATTTATGAAAAGAAATATTTTTAAACTAATAACAATTAAAATAGTAGTCTTTTATATTGTTTTCTGTACGATGTGTAACCATGATACAACGAATATAAGGTAGTATGTGAGAATGAAATTTGTGAACAAAGTAAAAACTTTACGTTTGTATTTGTGTTTTTAAAGGTTTGATTGCCGTTCTACTTTACACTTTCGCATATGTAACTTTAAAAGTAGTTAAAGTACAAGATGATTGATTTTTAGGTGCTTTAAACAGTGGTTTATTGCATAAGTTGCATTAAGCTAATAATAAAATTTTAAACTAGTTAACAGCAAATAATATATTCTTAGATTAACAGTAGTATTATTCTAAAAACTTATATTTTTAAATTCGTCCTTATATTTATGACCAAAATTCACAAACTCAGTTTTTCTTGAGGTTTAAATTTTAAAATTGCGCCAAAAAAGTCATATGATGAGTCACGTGATGCGCAGAGAAAACGAATTTGGAATGACTGATTATTCTATCTTTTGTATTTGTTGTATCACGATGTGTAACACATAATATACACATTATAAATTAAAATAAGTATGTATTGCGCTCATAAAAAAAACATATACCATGGCCGTTAAAAAGTCTGCACCAAATGGGAAAAAAATTGTGATATAACTAAAACAATATAAATAAAGCAACTGAGTGTTTTTCATATATAATATGTAAAGTAAAAAAATATAAAAATCTTAATAAGCTTTTTTATGACTCTTATAATCTTTTTAAAGATTTTTTATTTTATATAAATGTGTTTTGCTCGTCAAGTAAAGAAAAGCGCATAGCAACTTTAATTAGCCCAAATTTTGAGTATAAAACAAGTAAAACCTGGTGTCAAGGACAACTTTTTACCAGACACTATACCGGGTGCACACAAAACTACTTTCTAGCTGTCATTTTTTAATAGATATCAACAAAAGTATGTAGGATTGTTACGCTTACAAAAAGTTATTTTTATGCATATATAACAAGCTTTTCCTATTTTCTGTTTTACTCGAAGTTACTTAAAGTTGTAATTTTTAAGTGGGTTACCCTCATCACCTTTTTTCGGGTTTTTCAAATGCAAGCACAATTTTATCTTTTAAGGGAATTTAACTTAAGTACTTATATATCTGGCTTAAAATAATAATAAAAAGTTGGCTTAATCAGAATTTTACCTTTTACCTGCATATACCAGGGGACAACAAAATGACTATCCAGAATTGTATTTCCCTCAGTAAAAACGTATATGGTTTAAATTTCACTTTAGAGGTTTTATTAAAATTTTTCTTTTTTGCCAATCTTTAAAAATTATAAATATTTTGTTCATAAACCTTACCAAATGCAGAATATTAGAGTAAATCCGACATAATTGACACTTTTCTTTATTTTCTTTATACAATTATTGTAGATATAGTTTTCTTTGTATTCGTTAATTTGTATTCTATCGCAAAACAAATTTAGAAGTAGAAAATCAAAATATAATAATAATTTTTAAAAATGGCGAAAAGACCTTAGTGTCTTACATTTTGGGTTAGCCTAAATATAATGCATCTAAATATGTTATGAAAGTTAGGGAAAAAGGATGGGTTAAATAAACATCTAATAACCTGACACTCACGGTACACTGTACATGTGGTACTTAGGTATAGAGCCTTCGTGCGGGCTTTCAGAAAGATTAAAAAATATATATTTTTTAATTTTCTTTTTTGGGTGAGAGAAAAATTATAAATAATTAATAGTTTAAAAAACTAAAAAACACGCTTTTATATGCAACCGAACTAAAAATTAGAAAATAATTTTTCATTAAAAAAATATTGTCATTTCATAGTAAAAGCGTGGGGTGCATTTTACTATTTTTTCATAACTTTTCCATCATAGATATTGGCAAATATAATAATTATAACATTTAATATATTAAGCACCCCACGCTTTTTACTATGAAATGACAATATTTTTTTAATGAAAAATTATTTTCTAATTTTTAGTTCGGTTGCATATAAAAGCGTGTTTTTTAGTTTTTTAAACTATTAATTATTTTTCATTTTTTAGTTTTTGCTACTCTTGACAAAATGGCGAAAAATTTTTAGTGAACAAGAGTAGCAAAGTTTGGAATGTTGCCAACAGATGGCAACCCACTAAAAAATTTCTTCTCCATAGAGTAGCAAAGTTTGAAATGTTGCCAACAGATGGCAACCCAGGCAAAGTTTGGAATGTTGCCAACAGATGGCAACCCACTAAAAATTTCTTCTCCATTGAGTAGCAAAGTTTGAAATGTTGCCAACAGATGGCAACCCAGGTGTTGTTTTTATAATATAATGGATTTTTTTTTCCTGGCTATCAAAAACAAGATAACGGGATACTGTTTGCAGATTATTGCATTGTCATGGGTCATTAATAAGTGTGCAAAGTTTCAAAGAAATCGAATAGCTGGAAGTTGGTTAAAATTAGGCTCAAAGATTCCGTTACATAGATAGCCAGATGGATAGTTACAACCCAGGTTAATAAAAGCGTGTTAAAAATAAAAAGCCATTTATTGAAATAGTTTAAAAAGATAAAATTTAGCTTGTATTTTTCTAAAAGTAAGTTAACTATATGGAGTGATTTTAGGATAATTATGACACTCTGGATAAAAAATTAAAATCTAATTTAAAAATATTTTTTATAAAACTTTATTATTTTAAAATCATCCGTATAATCGAAAAAACAAACAATATACAGGTTTCCAGTAAAACCAAAAGTTAAAGAAAACTTGTGGTGTATGCACAATAATGACTTTTTATTAAAATAACAACTTTATCACGTTTCGTTAAAACTAATAAAGAAATAAGAAAATGGCCGCAAAAACATAACCTCGTGATTTATATACTTTTTAGACTTTATAGAATAGAAAGTATGTTTTTTTATCAATACCATAAGTACATTTAACTTTAAAGGCCTAAGTACAAACTATGTTTTATGTATTCCAAATACAGTAAATTTAATATCTTAATAATTTGCAACATGCCAATAGACTCCTAAACATGTTAATTAGGTTTCATTGTAATCTAATTACCAAACTATATTGTCAATAACAAGAAAAATATATATGTATACATATATATTTATACAGTGTCTCTATACGTCATATAAGTTGGCGTCATAATAATATGGGAAACTTTATTTATTATTAATTTTACAAAAGGTTCTGCATGGTCCTAAACCTAAAATACAATAATCAGATATCAAATTGTATCGGTCACCTAGGAGGTTTGATGACTGGTTGAATTTGATATTTGATGGTTGCTTTTTAGGCTTTAGATTATGCAGAACTTTTTATAAAGAATAACTTTTTCGTAAAATCAATAATAAAAAGTTTCCCAAATCACTGCAACTTACGTAGACATACTGTATATTTAAGAATTACCTAAAATTTAATTTAATAAAAACTTATTGTAAGATGCTCAATTGTCTTGAAATGTTATTGGCATGTAACAAAATATTTGGATACATAGTAATATATAATATAGGGCCGTTCGGGATACGCACTCTTTTCACTCCGAAAGTTCCTAAGTGAACTTTATAAGGCCTAGTTTTACATATGTAAAACTGGGCCTTATAGAGTTCACTTAGGAACTTTCGAGTGAAAAGAGCGCGTTTCCCGAACGCGCCTTATATTGCATCTGACAATAAATACTCTTAAGAAGTCATAAATAATTTCGGTAATTACGGCTTAAGTGTATACTGGACATAAAAATGAAATTCATCACAGATAATGGCAGGATAATTTTCTTGTCTTATTCTTCTTTTCCAGTTTCCACTGTTTTCTCCAAATAATTTTGTTTTGCAATATTTTCTAGTGTTCTTCCTGTATTTTTGCCTGTATCATTTACCAGGTTTCTTAAAAAGCCATTCTCTTTTTGTAGCAAAATGTAGGGGTGATCAAATTCTTCCACTTTTCCAGCGTTCATTACTAATATTTTATCAGAATCCATAACAGTGTGCAATCTAAAAGAAATAATATTTTTTTAATAACTTTAATGAAAACAAATAATATTCTGGTTTAGCTAAATAACATGTAAGAAAAAGAAACATTTCAACGTGAATATCCGCATGTAAACAGTTCTGATTGGATTAGTTGCAAGCACATCCTTTGTTGTTGCTTTGCTGGCCGTTATCCCAATACCTATTTGCTTAACCAGTATGTATTTATGTTGGTTCGTAGACTACGATTCAGCTGAGAAAAAGCCACGGAGTCATCAGTTCTGTATCACTTTCAAATTATTCCCCTTTTTGTTGGTCGCACACTATTTAAACGACGCGATTAAAAGAAATAAGTTGATTGCCGTCTTTATTTGGACGACGCCTCTGGCTTTTTTAGCTGAATTCTACTTTACAGAGTACAGACTCGTACAAATTCCCATGACCGTTTTTTTGTATATTTTGTAAAGTCTGTATACCTATTAATAATTTTAAATAAATTGTTAATATACTACATATGGGTCGCAACTCTATTTATATAATTATAACTTCGTCAAAATGTATAATACACTATACGTCAGTGGTGGCGAACCTTCGTATTTACGTGCTATTTTAGTACAAAAATGTAAAAAGATGTCCTTGGCGTGCAATGAAATACTGTTTAGACTGAAAAAAGGTCTTTATCTGCTTTTTCCCCTTTAATATTTTTTAATTACTTCATATTTTGAAGAGCAAAAAAACACCAACTTAAACTTTTACAACCTAATTTTCGTTTCAGTCATATTTAAAAAAATACTAATCAATATACTTGTGTGCCCAAATTTTTACGTCGCGGGGGCATGCTTGCCATTGTTTCGCCATCACTGTTAAACGTCAATTATTTCTGGTTCCGTGACGCCAAAATTTATCCCTTTTGAAAAATTTTGGTTATGCTCTATATTGGTTAGACGGATTCATTTATTAAAAGGTCTTTTTTGTTGGATACACGTATATATTATTAAAAAAGATAATTATGTAGCATCAATTTCACTTAATATAAATATCACTTGGTTACCTTTGCTTAATACTGAGGTATTATAAATAATAAACACACCAGTTATTTATGCAACTCATGACACAAATGTTTAATTATTTTCAGAGTATTCGTAACTAAAAGCTTAAAATTTTAAAAATGTTTAGTTTAAATATTAGTTAATTTTTTATTTTAATTGTTAACTTAATTTTATCTTGACAACGGTGGCAGACTTGTCACCGAAACGTCGTTTTTTAATTAGAATTTTTGGGGTTTTAAGGGTTTTACTTTATTTTGTTTCATGCGACCGGCCAGTTCATAGGAGTCAATAGGGCTGAACAGGGTCAGCTTGCTAAGCCCCGGGACCAGAACCGAAGCAGTCCCATTCTTTTAGATAGACTTTTGGCGTGTACCCAACAAAAAGACCTTTCGTTTTTTTAATTAAGGAAAAGTGGCACAAGTAATATTTTGTGTAACCGAAAGAAAAGCACTGCATTATTTTATTTATATTTGTATTTTTGTTTTTAGGAGTTAATTTTATTTATTAATACCATATTTTATATTTTGTCCGATTTTCTTATTAGCAATTAAGTTCTGGCCTAAATGGTGAAATATTTTTGAACTGTTACTTGTTATTTTTAAATTGTCACTTGTACCGCTACTCCACTGACCCTCTCAAATATCAGAGATAAAAATACCAACTTCTACATATTTTTTTTTATAATTTCTATCTTAAATATTTTAAACTATTTTAATCGAGAAGGACTAATATGTTTATTTGTAAATATCGCTAGGTCAACCAAATCAAGGATAACAAAAATTACAAGTCAAACCTTTTTTGTGAGCGTTACATTTTTTTTATTTTTTTAATGACGATTCTTGGCTTTTTGGTAAAATAAGTTTTTTAAAGTATTTTAACGGCTTATTCATAAGCTAATTTTATATGTATAAAAAATCTAGGTCCAAAAACCGTCTTTTTAAAGATACAAAGTGTTAAACTTGTAAAAAAATATGTGTATTTAAATATATTTAAACCAATTTTAATATTTATAACTTTATTAAATTTATTTCCAGTTGCATCGCGAGCAGGACCTAAACTAATAATTTTGAGAAAGAATGTACGCCACTGGCTTTTGTGAATTTTTAATATATTAGTTAAATTAGGTAAATAAAAAACTTTTTCGTTTCCTAATTTGTTTGCCTTTTCTGTTTGGTTTCCGAGAAAAAAAACATAAAAATCCACTTAATTGCATATCTTTGGACCACCTAAAAAACAGTAAGAGGCAAAAGCGCTGAATTTTAATTTAGTTAAATTAAAGAAAATATTAAAATTGCGCAAAAGTCAGTGCCATATATTATTTTGAATAAAAATATCGCTAGGTCAACCAACTATGCCCAAAGTTTAAGTGCAATTCGGGGCGCCACTGGACCTTAATATAATTTAGTTGGAACTAAATAGTTACTCTTACTGCTTTAAATGACATTGCAAAAGTTCACTTAAAATGTAAAAGGAATTCTCAGGTTATTAAAAATTGAATTTTTTAAAAAGTTAACAGTCTAAATTTTGACAACAATGCATTTTCGGACACATGTTTATAAAACATTTTTATTATAGAATTAGCTTAGGAATAATCCCTTAATTTTTTTACTACAATTAGTAAACACCATTTATACCGAGGGTTTTTCCATCGTTTCTCATTACCTGTGGGCGATTGTAAACACCGTAAAATCCGCAAACTTTTTCTTATGGTAGTCTGTATCAAAGCATCTGTATGAGGATCTACATTAGCGGTTGCTTCATCAAGTACAAGAATTTTATTGCTTCTTATCAATGCTCGTGCAAGACATATTAATTGCCTTTGTCCAACACTGAAATTTGAACCTCCTTCTGAAACATTGCTATTAAGACCTGCTGGCATTTCAGCTATAACTTCTTTAAGTTCGACTTGTTCAAGAGCATCCCATAAAATGTCATCACTATATTCTTCAAAGGGATCTAAATTTTTACGCATTGTTCCTAAAAAAATATTTGTTAGTCATTGAACTTTCCTTAATGCTAATGCTAACCGAGCGAGGGTAGTTATGACCTTACTGAAATAAGACAAGTACCTAAATTTGATCAAGTTGGGCAGTATAGTTAATGCGACCAAAAATAATATTTTCAGACGATTTAGCTAGTTGTAATTTAGTGACAGACATAAAAATTTATATAAAAAATCAAAAAGTTCGCCACGAAATTGCAATTAGCTAAATCCTCTGCCAATGATATTTTTGGTCGCCTTAAATATACTCTTTAATGTGTTCAAACGGCAGCTTTGGTAAAATACTGCCTAACTTGGTCATATTTAGGTTCCTGTCTTACCTGACTGACGTCATAGCTACCCTCGCTCGGCTTAGTGATGCCCCATTTCATGTAAGGTAGGTAGGTATAGGACAGTCATTGAGCAAAATATTAGCTTTGGTAAAATTCAGATGATCCGCTATCAACTGGCTCTTAGACAATAAGTCAGTTCGAATATACGTAGGTTAGCACGCCCTCAAAAGATTAACTGAATGTTTTAATAAAGCTTGTCCCCATCCGACATGCTGTTAATAGGTAAGTCTTTCGACGTTAACTTTCGTATTTTAAACGGGACACCCGGGAAATTTTTACTTATTTAAATAGAACATGACATTCCAAATACAATGTCACTTGATTTGCCACTTTTTGATAACTTACCTCTAAATATTTTATAATTCTTTTAATTTTAAATGGTAAATTTTGGATCAGGTATTAACGGAAAAATGCATGTGACAGTCTTGCTTTTTATAGCCTCTACAGACTCGTGCAAAATTAGCATGCGTATTTATGGTCTTAAGTCAGTTTTTTTAATGGATCAAGGATGGCTCACTATAATTGCTAAAAAGGGTATTTTTAGCCATAAAATTGGAAAACAAAATAAATATTTTAGTATATCACAAAAATCCTTATTAAATGATTTCTTATTCTCTATCAGCATTAACTATACTTTGGGCACTTACCTGGGCAACATACCTAGTAAGTAACTACGGTTACTGACTTTTTAATCTACAAAAATACATGTTTTATTGTGGTGAATAGGGATACTTTTTAAACCAATGTAATACATTTTTTCTTCAGGTATTTTCTCAATTGAAAGTGCCCAAAGTATAACTTGTAGTATAGATAGAGAACTAAAGTGGTTTTACATAACAAGTTAATACTGATGGCAAGGGAAATTACTTATTTTTTCTAGTTAAGTTAATTATTGAGAATAATACAAAAAAAACAAAACAGATTACTTATTGTTATCAGGAAAAAAATAGTTAAAACGGATTTTTGTGATAAGCTTTATGCAAAATAATTGATTGTGTGCGATTAACTTGTTAGTAAAATAATACTGTTTTTAGCTATGATGGGGAGCCATCCTTGATCCATTTTAAAATAAGGACTTAAGACCATAAATACAATGTTATAAAGTTGTACTGTAAATGAAATATTGTTTGTTTGGCAAAACTTACCAGAAAATAATACAGGTTCTTGTGGAATTATGGATATTTTAGATCTTACTTTATCCAGCGGTAATTCTGTAGTATCCAATGAATCAATAATAATACTGCCTTCAATATCATACAACTGAAATAGCGCCGATATTGTTGATGATTTTCCTGCCCCTGTACGGCCTACGATACCAACTTTTTCTTTTGGTTTTACGGTAAATGTTAGGTTTTTAAGTACGTAGGGATCGTTTTTACTGTATTGCAGTCTTACATCCTTAAATTTGACTTCTCCTTCTTGGGGCCAATTTTCTGGAATAGGAGTTTTTCTTTTCGTTCTGGTTCGCTTTCCAGTTTTGTATATTCCAAAACTCTTTCCACAGAAGTCATTTGATTTTCAAGTTCACTCCACTGACGCATTCCCCATTGTAATGATCCCATTAATCCTAGGTATTGTGTAATAACTAGACCTACATCGCCCCGTAGAGAACTAAAAATAAAGATAAAGGAAGCTTTAGACCAAAAAAGTGGACAAATCTCCCTTAATATAAATAAAATTAGGTTAGTTCTGGTGAGTTGCAAACAAATATTATAATAAATTTAGACTTTTAGGCCTAAATCTACTCATCCAAAAATATTTTTACCCCTTAAAAAGTTATTTGCTTTGCCCACGAAACTACTGGTAATCCTTGTTATTTTATTTGGAAATTTTAGTAAGATATATGTATGGGTAAGTAAAATGCAAATTTTTAATGTTTTAGCTCTTATGTGGCACTGCCGATTTAACCGGAAAAAAACATTTTTTTAGATTCTTTAATAGAACACCCTAAATATTAAAAAAAAACACGATTTTATAGACATACTGATATGCATAAATATAAACACATATACAGGGTATCCGGGAATAAGTGGACAATCTCCCTGGGGGTGATGCCCAACTCGGCACATGGGTAGGCAGGTACTCTGTTCTACATAGCCCAACTCGGCACAGAAATTATTTGTATTTAGGTATGTCTAATAAAACAGTTATAATATTTTTTTAATTCCTGAATTAAACCCAAGACATATACACACTTAAGAATGGTTAGTTCTGGTAAGCGACGCCTTTTTTTTACTTCGTTAATAAAACCCAAGACAAATACACACTTACGAATGGTTATTTCTAATAAGCAACGCCTTTTGTCTTGATTCCTTAATTAAACCCAAGACAAATACGCACTTCATATACATGTCTTTTATTACCTGTGAGTTCTGTGTGCCAAGTTGGATCATTATAAATGGTCCGACAAGGTGTCATAAAACTGACCCTAATAAAGTGTGCCGGGATGGGATACACCCCTCGGATTTATATAGGACACATGAAAATAATCTGACGTTTCTGTAAACTTTTTCGAAAGTCCCTATTTACTAAGATATGTATGTGTAACGTTTTATCTTAAATAACTTTTGAAGTACTCGGTATAATCAAATATTTTTTTAATGTGACAGATATTACAAACAAACTCCTTAAAATGGTGGCCTTTTAAAACCTTTGCAATCATTAGAGCGCTAGGGACCGACTTACCCTCACACAATAGTGCTAATTATTTTTATATTCTATATACTGGAGAAGTAAAGGTGGTATTTTTGGTAGCTTAAAATCCTTAGCAAAAAAAAACGTTTTCTAGTTTTATATTGGTAAATTGAATCGCTTTCGCCAAAAAAGTTTTTGTGTTGTGGGAACATCTAAAAACATTAGGGTATTCTCTTGCAATTAGCACTAAAAACCTTTTTAAAAAGATTTTTTTTATTTTCACGACAATAAAAATTATTGTTGCAGCATTGTAGCGGGTCCCATAATCTTCGATAATATAATTAGAGCTAGAGAATGCATAAGTTTAGCCCATGTTAATAGTCCAAGATCTCAGTGCCCCCAGACCTTCCTTATTTTCTCAGAAATAAATTATTACAAATAATGTAGTGCTAGTACACACCATGCGTGTATGCATATTTTCTAGCTTCAGTACTTACTTTTCTCTAAATCTTAGTGCTGATTTATATGTTTATTTTAGAAAATGTTATTAAAAATTTATAAATAATGCTCGTCTGATACCAGACTTATTTCGGCGACCATAATTTATACCAGGCGCTTTAAAACTTCCAAAAAATAATGTAACTTTACTTACAATCTCAGTCTTTATTGATTAAGCAAAAGTTAAAAGAAGATTTTATCATTTTATTTATTTATTTTTTTAATGCTTACTCAGTCGAGTTAATGCGTATTGTAAAAAAATAAAAAAAATGTTTTTTGCTTTAATTCTTTAACTTTTAATTTTGACATAAAATTTAATTCTTTACAATATTAACTTATACAATTTTGTTCAATTTTTTAAAACCTAAAGTACTTTACTTCTGGGAATTTTTCATACCAATACGAGTAAAATTTTGTATTTCTTAATATTGTTCCATTTGTCCTCTTGTAACACATATCCTGGGACAAACTATATATATATATATATATATATATATATATATATATATATATATATATATATATATATATATATATATATATATATATATATATATATATATATATATATATATATATTTTATGCAGTAATTATTGGTTTTAATAAATGTGAACATTGTTCTTCATTATTTCTAAAGACCGATTAGATTATTAATTAAATTACTAATAAAAAATTGTAAAAACTATCTACTATCACGATCGAGTTCATATACATAGGAAGCCTTTGTGTGTGTCTGGGGAAGTGTTAGGCCCTTCTGATTGATCTGGCTCCTTGCAAAAATTGTAATTGAACTAGTGCCCTAAGTATTATATGTAAAAATCAAGACTGAGATTGTAAGTAAAGTTAGATTATTTTTAAGTGTCTTTTATGAGTCTGGTATCAGACAAGTATTATTTATGAATTTTTATAACCTTTTTTAAAATATACATAAAAATCAGCACTGAGATTTTAAGAAAAGTAAGTATTATTTTTATCCACCTTTAGCACCTGGTACCTGTAAATTGGCCGTCGGCTAAAGCTAGAAAATATGCATACACGCATGGTATATACTAGCACTACATTATTTGATATATTTTATTTCTGAGAAAATAGTTTTATTTCTCTAATATACAGGGTGTAAAAATAATTTGCAGTATTGTGAAAAAATTATTTGTAATTTGCACCATTATGTAAAGTAAGCCAGGCGCGCCCTAATGAATGCAATTGTTCTAAGAAGGCACCATTTTAAGGGGGTTAATAGGCTATCCATTTTTATATTTATTTTTTTAGTTTACGAAAAAACTTTTTATTATACTAAATTACAGCTAACTCTTTGAGAATTATGATAATTTTTAAATATTTAGCCAATT
This sequence comes from Listronotus bonariensis, assembly GCA_014170235.1. Lineage (NCBI taxonomy): Eukaryota > Metazoa > Arthropoda > Insecta > Coleoptera > Curculionidae > Listronotus > Listronotus bonariensis. Next base: position 37,806 of record JACEGR010004614.1, on the reverse strand, counting down.
TAATTCTAGTTTTAAAAATTACGTCTTCTTAATGACCTCCACCAACTTCCACACATTTTTAATATTAGATAAATAGTAGTTTATTAACGGCACCCGATTTTTTCCTGTGGGAATATTAAAAAGCCAAAGTGTTTTCAAGCCGTTCAAGTACAATCAAGAAACATAAAGTCAAAATTTGTGAAAAAGTTAAAGAAATAAACGAAGGTTTGTTACGCCGTGTAATGAACCACTTTTTATCTAATATTGAAAAATGTGTTGAAGTTGGTGGAGGTCATTCGGAAGACGTGTTTTTTAAAAGTTAGAATTAAATTAGCGCTAAATGTTTATAGGTTATTATAAATTCCAAAAAGTTAGCTGTAATGTAGTATAATAAAAACCTTGTTTGGTAAACTAAAAAAATAATTGAAATATTAAAATGGGTAAGCTATTATGGAGAACCCTTTATCTGTCGTATTAAACAAATATTTTATTATACCAAGTACTCCAAAAGTTATAAAAAAAACGATTTTCAGTGGCGTTGGAGAAAAGCCAAATAATATTTTGTTTAAATTTAATCTCCCAGAAAACAAATAAAACATAAAAATACTTTATTATATGGCTAAACATTTTTTACTATTCTTTTTATCTGGTTAAGATACCTAATAGGTGTATCTTTACCAGTTAATTTTTTCAAAAGTAATGTCAAACTCTAAAATGTCCATCAGACATTTCATTTTATATTTTTTCAGTTTTCTAACAAGTTTATAAGTTTTTTAGGTAAACTGTTTACCACATTTTTGGTAAACTATTTACCACATTTTTTGAGACGCAACCATTGGCCCAGTTCTCGTCTGGCGTCTTGTTAAGATTTTATTTTATTGCATTAAAATGATTTCAACCGAGTGCCAATGAACCTTTGTTTATAGATTGAAAGCTTTGTATTGTAAGTAACTTAATATTGAATATTTCATTATTTTATTTCTTTTAAAGCAATAATAACTTTTATTATATTATGTAAGAGCAGAATTGTTTCTTCATAATCATATACTATCATTCCAAATTTTACTAAGATACACCAAACGGTTCCGAGTTTAGAAGTGGGGGACGGATTCGGGTCTTCACTGTAGACCTAATTTAACAAATTTTTATTTAAACATATATATAAGTTTCAATATTTAAAAGAACACATGCGACGAACTGTTAAAAATACAGTAAAATTTTCTCATTTAAAAAACTGAAGTTTTGTTTTATCTTTCATCATATATTATATTAGATTAGAATAGGGCCGGGAGAACCCATGCACTGAAGCCAGACGTGACCTACAGTTTAACGTGGGTTCCGAACCACGGTCCTATGAGCGACAACTCAAGACCTCGTCCCCCCAGGGGGCACTACTGAACCTACCAACTGAGTGAGGTCCGCATGTCTACGGTTGCGCAGGACACGGCAAAGTTTGTTCCAGCGTCCTAGTCCTTTGGTGGCCTTCGCCGTCGATACATTTTGCACTTTGTCCGTCTGGTGTTGAGCTAACCACTAAATTTCCGACCAACTTATAAATAAGTATTTGGCCTCAGCAGATTCGAACCCACCTCACGTCCGTTGTGCGCTCAACGACTTAACGCCTTACACGCTAAGCCATCACCGGACTACATACATACTGAAGTATGTATGTTGAAAGATTAATCGGTATATAAATATTAGTTTCATAAAATAACGAACTCCACCTTACTTTTATTCATAGATATCAACGAAAATGTTGCAATTCCAATAAAGGTAACACAAATCATATCCAGCCAAAAAGCGAAACATCTGCTCGAAGCAATAAACAAAAACCAAGCTGCATTATGTCTATTTTGAAGTTCATCAAACTCATTTATTAGAAGTTGTTGTGCTGAAAAGGCTCTAATTGTGCTCAATCCATTAACTGATGCACTCATGTGACCAAATACTGGACTTTTAGCTAAAAGTTAAACAATGATTGTTGAAACACAAATATTTTCAAAAATCTCTGTTGTTCAGGTATTTTAGCATAAACCATTTTTTTCCTCCACACATTATGCAGTGTGTCCACTAACTACACTATATTTTTTTGTTTTTAGTATTTCGAAAAACATTTATTCCTTTTATTTTTTTTTGCTTTGTCTGAAATACTTAAAGCTAATATAAAAATCGCCATCTGAAATACAGGGTGGTTTAAAATCTTTAAAATATTACTTAAAAAATACAAATTTTAAAGGTATAGTTATTAAATAGTGTGAAGAAGTAGTTAAAAATGTATATTAAAGTTTTTTTTATAAAGTTATGCTGTTTAGGAAAATTAGGTTAAACTTTAAAAATATACCCTAATTAACGAATATTCTTTATAATGCAGTGGGGTTAATAATTAAAATACCTTCTATTTAAATTTTAACTTTTGTTAAATAAATCTTTACGTTTTGTGTTACCACAATAAAAAAACAATGGCATTTAAATTTTGACTTAACTTAATAATATTTGAATATAATGAAAAGTAAAATATTTTTGATAAAAAACAAATTTTTACTTACTCTTAAGTGTTCTCAGTATTTATAGGTAATTTTAAAAAATATTGTACTTTTTATTACTTTTTCTTGCTATTTAATTAAGCAAAAATATATTTTACCAAGTTTCTATTATTTTTCAAAGTACTCGTATTAGGTTCGCAATTTTAAACCACTTTGTATATCATATAGAGATTTTTTAATACTCGTATAGCTTTAGGAGTTGCAGATAAAGCAGACATTTTTATGGAGAATAACTTTTACCAATACATTAAAAATAAAAAATAAATACAGATATAGTTAAGTTTATCTGTGGACACTGTATAATATGGCTAAAAAATAAATCTTTTGAATAAATGGTAAAAAAAATGATTTCCTAATTCGAGTTAGAATTTAGTTTAATGGTATACCGGGTGATGCATCGCCGGACGGGACATAGGAAATCCCATGTAATTTTAAATGGGGTCAATTATTGGCTCCCTAATTATTTTAGAGAAAAATTCTATTAAAGTTTATTGAAGAGCATGCACATCTACGTCCATAGTAAAAATTTTAGATTTTTTGGTTAACCCCTTTGCTAGTTAGATGCTAATATATTTTTAAAAATTGTTACATTATTATCGCCTCATATTTATGAACAACAATAAAAATACTCGTTAGCGTGACATAACGTTGTCATTTTGAAATTTAGTGCTTTATTATTATCAAAAAATCGTAGAGCGAAAAGATTAACCATGAGTTATACTGTGTCAGACATGTTCGCTGCTCAGTATCCGAATAGACCGATACCCGGAAAATCAGCAGTCGATCTATCAAAAAATTTGAGACCAAAGGCACAGTGATAAATAACTGCAGATGTGAAGCTAAGGAGTATCAAAGAGAAGAAAATGTAAGAGATGATAGAGACTTGGAAATTTTATTGCACGTGGAAGAAAATGAAGGGAAGATGAGTACAAGGAAACTTCAGGATATCATAGGAAAAGATCAACAGAGCTCCGCATTTTGAAAAGGCATACATAAATTTCATACAAATATGAAAGACATCAAGAGCTAAGGGATGGGGATGAAATACGACGGTAGGAGTTTTGTTTTGACATGATGGAAAGGGCAAACATGGACAGGGAATTTTTAAGAAATATTTGTTTTACTGATAAGTGCACATTTACGTTAAACAATGAACCCAATCATCAAAATTACCGATACTGGAGTAAAGAAAATCAACACAGATTTGTCGAAACGAGGACGCAATATCCACAGAAAGTAAATGTTTGGGCGGGGATTTTTGGACAACATATTATTGGACCATTTTTTCTTAATCAAAATTTGAATACTCGAAGAACTAATTTTACCCGCTTTAAATGATGTATCCAGGGAAAATCAGGAAATTTGGTACCCAATGGATGCCTGCCCGGCAGATAATACCTTGGCTGTTCGGGAATATTTACACAAGGCTTTTAATGGAAACGTTATTGGCCTACATCACACCATAAATTGGCCAGCCAGGTCTCCTGATATTTCGCCAAATGACTTCTTCTTCTGGGGCCATTTAAAAAGCATGATATACAAGGATAAAAATTACTTTAATTTAGATGAGTTAAAAAATGCTATTTCTGCAAAATGTAATAAAATTTCAATTTACCAGTTAGCCAATGTAAAAAGACAATTTTATGAACGTCTGAGTTATTGTCTAGCAGTCAATAAAGGAATATTTGAAAATTTTCTTAAATCTTAAGTTTATTTCCAACATATTAATTATTGTAATAATATTAATAATTAATTGAAGCATGTAAATATTATAAATGTCATAATGTCTTGAAATTTGTTACTCTAGTTTAGTTTAACTTAACTTAATTCGTTTGTATAAATACAACTTTAATCTTTTCACTGTATGATTTTTTGATAATAATAAAGCACTAAATTTCAAAATGACAACGTTATGTCACGCTAACTGGTATTTTAATTGTTGTTCATAAGTATGAGGCGATAATAATGTAACAATTTTTAAACATATATTAGCATCTAACTAGCAAACGGGTAAAGAGAAAAATCTAAAGTTTTTACCATGGACATAGATTTACATGCTCTTCAATAAACTTCAATAGAATTTTTCTCTAAAATAATAAGGGAAGCCAATAATTGACCCCATTTAAAATTACATGGAATTTCCTATGTTCCGCCCGGCGATGCATCACCCGGTATAGTGTATAATATAGTACTACCGAAACAGCTGAATTGTCCACTTTACTTACTTATTGCTTCTATCCGCTTGACACTTCTGCTGGTCTGGATATAAATACATCTTAGTCCATAGAATAAACCCATTAAACCAAGAGCGGGTACTAATAGAAGAGGTTCCACAATTGAGGTTAGCACAATTGTACCAATTAAAAGTAATGCAATCTAAAAAGGTTAATTAATGTATGCCACTTTAACTTTACGAAATATTTTAAAAAACACCGTATTTATTTGAAGTAAAAATAAGATTTCCATTTCTATAAAATTCACACCTTTTGAGGTACAAGCTTTTTATTTATATTTTGCCACCCACTTTTAACTATAAGCAAGAAGAATAGAAAAAGATGTCCTGTATAAAAGTTTCATAATTTTTCCTCTATTATCTTTTAAGCATAAAATAGAATAAAATAAACATCAAAAACACAAGAAAAATGAAGAGTTAAACTTTTTTAAATGGAGCACCCTGTATATTATCTCACCATTAAAAAACTCTTTAATGGTGACTTTATACAGGGTATTCCATTTAAAAAAGTTTAAAATTGCAAACCTCGCAAATATATTTTTAATTCTTCATGTTTAGTTACTCCTTCGCACAAAATTTGGTTAAATTATATTTGACGGTTGCTGAGATAATCCACCGTTCCGGTTTTTTCTACTAACTCTGTATAGGTATCAAATATACATTTTTTAAATATTTAAACTAAAAAGGCAAATATGTATTAATACATTTTAACACACTTTATCTTAAAAGTTCTGACCTATAATTTAGCAAGGATTAAAGATATTCGAAATTAAAAATAGTGCACTTTTTGTATTATTTTTTTATTATTTCAAAACAAAATTAATTCTTTATAAAATTTTTTTGCTTCGTTTAAAATGCTGAAAGCGTAATAAAAATTGTCCCATGATATACAAATTATACATGCTGCTTTAAAAACGCAATAATATTATTTTTAAAAAGAAAAAGTTAAAAATATTTTTGAAAATGCTTATTAAAAATCATAAAAAAGTAATTAAAAAGTCCTATACATTTTTTTCTTAGCTTTTATCTTTACCTTAAAAACTTAGGTGTAAACTAAAATAAATGTTTTTTTTTATATAATTAATTGATTTTACTTTTTATATGCATATAATATCAAGTGAAGTTTAAGCATATGTAAGTAGTAACACAAAAAATAACGATTTATTCAACAAAAAGTTGGAGGAGTTTTTTTTCACGCTATTTTAATAAGTAGTTTAAAAAATAATCTTAATCGATTTTTTTTTAATTTTATTTGACTAAATAATAAAGTATTTACTAACTTCTATTACATCCACCAGCACACCTGGAATATATTCATCAACATTTCCAATATCTTTAGAAAATCTATTTAAAATTCTTCCTGATGGATTTAAATTATAAAACTGCATCTTAGCTTGTATTATTTTGGAGAAAATATAATCGTGTAGATTTCTTGAAGCTATGGTAAAAATACCATAAAAAACATTGATTTAAACAGTGATACTACAATAGTTGCTATTGTAAGTCCAGAGTAAATATAAATTATTTCATCCCTGTTTATTGTTTCGTTTGGTGCTGTAAGGTTGGCATTAACTTTGTCGGTAAAATCTTGCTCCAAATTGACCCTAAAAATGTTTTAATAGGGTAATGTGTGCACATATTTTTACTAAGCTTTAAACCTTAAACCTTAAATAAAGTTAAATATTAAGAAGTTTCAACTAATGTTAACTATATCAAATTATTTTTTAATGCTTCTTGTTTATATTTTAATATCGTAGTATTTGAGAAATATCGTTTTTATTGTCTAGCCCATTTTTTTTTCACTCCCATTAATTTGTAGTTAGATAGGTAAGATTGTTACCTTTTTTATAGAAATTGGTTAATTTTTGGATTTTGTCCTTTTACAAAAATTATGAAATTATTTACTTAATGTAAATGTTTAAACAGTAATAATAAGGCATATTTATTCTTTTAACTACTTTATTAGCCAATTTCTAACGATCATTTTTGCAACGAAACCTAATAGTGCCTGGGCGGGGCCAGTAATAAATTGGACTTAATAAGAACACTTTTTAAACATTTTTACGAGTCTACCACGAATATTCATACCGCCATATATTAAAGCGGCGCTTTAACCCAGCCTGCCAATGTCAAATGTTTCGGGTGTCAGACTGCTTACCACAATATTTTATTTGAAATTTTTAAACATTGTGCCAAAAATGGTAAGGATTACAGTCATGTAACCATAAGGCTTAAACACATGTTTCGGGTGGGTTTCGTGGCTGTAACCCTTACGATTATTGCACAATGTTTAATTTCATGTAAAACATTGTGGTAAACTTGTCCGACAAAAAAAGTGACGCCTTTACCCAGTCCGATACCCGAAACATTTGACATTGACAGGCTGGGTTAAAACGCCGCTTCCATATATCGGATATATCGGTATAAATATTCGTGGGAGACTCTTCAAAAGGAACCCTCCTAAAACAGTTTTAAAAGTGTTCTTATCATGAATTCCAATTTATTATGGGCCTAGGAACTATAAGGCATAAGTAAAAGTTGTTAATAACACACCTATTTTTTTTTTTAAAGAGGGTAATAGTAGTTTACATCTATCCCATAATTTCCCAATTAAATGGGCCTAATAGTACTGAAACATTCAGTATAATAAACGTCAACGATAATTCATTTGTTGGCAAATCTATTGAAGTTGGCAAAAACAGAAGCGGACTTTAAATATTTCTTATTCTGCCGTAAATAAATAAATGTATGGACCCTTAAAAATTTCACTTAATGATGAAAACATAAAACAAGAGTAGCAAAATACTTTATAAAATAGGCACAGTCTGGTTAAAACGCAACTAATCAAACATTTAACTAAAAGAAACACCTGAAAACACTAATTCCAAACGAATCGACATACGGGCTGTTACAAATTTGAGGAAGATTAGAATCTTGGAGACGGAAAGACATACAGAGTTGATTAAATTGGCGCAAATTTGCTTATTTTTATGGTTATCAAAATTACATTCTAGAACTTTAAAAATTTGCAGCCGTTCCGATATTATCGGGAATTTTTTTGCAAAACAGTTTTTATTTATTTTTTCAGTTTATTTAACGAGATATTTTAAAACAAACCACACATCATTATTGCTACTTTTTCTGTTCTCTAAAATCATGTTATTATAATTAAGAGCCGACGTTTCGTCTTTAAGTCATCTTCATCAACTTTGTTTTTTTATATAGCCGAAATGTTTGGTTTTAAACTTTATAGACTCGTACATTAATTCTTAGTCCCACGACATATAACTATTTATATTTATGCCGCCTTTTGAACCGAAGAATGTAAGGTTAACCCAAAGTTGATAGAGGCGTTAGATAAAATTAAATGCTTTATATTAATACGTTTAAGTAAATGTATGTAAATTACATTTTCTAAATAAATAAATAAATAAAAGAATAATAATAAGTATAATAAAAATAAATAAATAAATATTTCGCCTATTAAAAAAAAACAAAGTTGTTAATGGTTGTTCAAAGACGAAACGTCAGATCACCCACATAAACTACCAACAGAAATTTTTAAACGTAATGACTATTTTAACGATAAGGTATTTGAACCAGATAGAGTAGCTGAGGAAGTACATCTTTGCTGTGTTTAAATTTGATATTATAATAGCTGTATATTTATTATTTGAAAAATACTGCTTGGTCTACTAACTAAATACTTAAAAAGAAATTGGGTTCAAACAATAAATTTAAAACAATGCATTAGGTAGGTACTAGGTACTTACCAATAAGTAACGAAATATTCAGCACCATTAGCAGCTACTTGACATACTAAAAATGAACATGCTAAAATAATAATAGTACAGATATTTCCTCCTGCTTTAAAATATTTCCAATAGGTTGAGGCTCCGATGCTTCCACTACTCTGACTTTCTTTTTCCACTTCTGGCCCCTCTTCTTCTTCAAGTTCATTTAGTTCTTCTTTCATTTCTGAATTTTGTCTTGATCTTACTTTTCGTTTCTCCTCTTCTTCCTCGGTATTTAATTTTTCTAACAATTTACTGAAACAAAAATTACAAATACATTTTTTCGTTCTTATTTTTCTACATACTGCTGTTTTGTTATAGGGTAAATCAACGGTATTTAAAAATATACTACTGTAATGTATTTTATATTGATTGTCTACTTCATACGAAAAAAAAGTTCTATAACGTTAGAGAATTATAACTTTTATATGTATAGTTGCCATAGAATCAATGATATTAAGGCAATTAAATTAACTTAGACCAATGCTTTTTGCATAGATAGGCAGCTGTTAAGTAATTCGGTATTAAACAGAGTGAGACGAGTTTTTTTAAAGATTATTTATTAATCATAAAATTCTTTAAAAAGGGTATTTATGTGTATCATAAAGTTTAGGGTACCCATAAACAATGTTTTAAGGAGTTTTACCGTTTATCAACGATCAAAGCAAAAGGTCCAATTTGTTACCTTTGTTCAAAATTTAAACGGAAAAAAATGTCCCACCCTGTATAACCTAACTTACTGAACAACCGTTTACCTATGAAAAAAGCATTAAAGGTGTGAGTTAATTTACTTGCCCAAATATTATTGATTCCGTTAACGGTTTAAAACTTTTAAATAAAATACCGTTTTTTCTTAATTCTAACTTTAAAGATCAGTAAAGTAATTAAGCGGAATAAAGCTTTGTTAAAAAAAGTATGTACTAACTGTGTTTTGACTTACTCCATCAGCCCTATCATTTACGACATCACCTTTGCAGATATATGTTGATAAAAATGACTTGATAATGACTGCTTTAAATAAAGCTTTAACCAAACCAAGTTGTGGATTTTTTAATATTAAAATATTTATGTCAAATCTACTAAATATATTTCTGGACAAAAAATTTGTCATGTTATTCAAATTTAATCTTAAATTACTTCTCGCTTTGTTATCCAATTTCGATTATCTTTTGGCCCAATCGTAGCTTTTTTCATCGTTATTGTTTTTGTTACCAGTAAATAGATCTTTAAAAGTCCTTTAAAAATATAATTATTGGATATATTTATCTTTATTAGTTTCAAAAATATGGGCACCCAAATCTAAGTTTCCCAAATACAATCGCAATATAGCGTATATCTCCATCCATCCTAATTTAGTGAAACAGTTCGAGCAATATCTTTTGCCGTGTATTAAAGGGTTTTTAATGCCAAATGAAAGTTGTGTAGTAGTTAATTGAAAAATACAAACAACATAGACAGTTTTTAAATAAATTATGATAAAACAGCAGTACTTATAATGGAAATATTAATATTTGTAGTTTTTCACGTAAATTACATGGTTTTCATTTAAAAATTGTATTTTCTTTTAGAACACAGATATTATTATAAATAAAAAAGAAATGTAAAGGAAAGATAAAATTAAAAATTAAGCACAGAGGGTGTTCAAAAATTCAGGTCACAATGCAACATTTGGTTTTTTCACCTAATTTTATTAAACTTTTTGCAATCCCCATATTAACACTTAATCTTCATAAAAGGAGCTACAGCATATATGCTACAAAAACTAAAGGTAATCAAAATGGTTTAAAGAACCAAAAAGTAATTAAATATTGAATTTGTCAACATTTTGTTTGTCCGGTTTTTTGTCTAGAAGTGTGTTAAAAAAAATCTATATTTAAATTTTTAATACTGGCCATTTTCTAAAATACAAATTGATTCCAATGACCTAATGACCTCGATAGCCATTTGTACCCACTGGTACGTACTTTTCTGTATTTAATGGTACAATCAATCACATTAACGAATAAGGTTAGTTGGAAAAGTATAAATTAGGAATATTAGATGTTATAAATTAAGAACTAAATTTCAAAGTTATAACTTATATGGACACTATCTTGTTTTACTTAAGATTTGGTTTTAAAATATTCATTTATTTTTTTAATTTTATATGCTATATTATACTCGGTGTTTACAACATTATTTACGTATAAATATTCTGGAGATACATACCTGAAATTTACACCACTACCCTGTAGTTCCTTATAATCACCTTCAACTTGAATTTGTCCGTCGTTCATTATAATAATTTTATCAGCACTTTGAAGATGTTGAAGCTGATGTGTTACCAATATTCTAATTTTATCTTTTAAAAAGTCTCTTATACAAATTTCGTACAAGTGTTTTCCAACATTGGAATCAACCGCCGATAGAGGATCGTCAAGTAAATAAATATCTGCCTTTTTATAAATGCATCGAGCTAGATTTATTCTTGCTTTTTGACCACCACTTAGCGCTTTTCCTTTTTCACCAACCAATGTTTTATCACCATAAGGTAACAAGGCAAAGTCTGCTTTCAATGCGCAAACTTGAACAACTTTTTCATATCTAGCTTCATCATATTCTTCACCAAAAAGTATATTTTGCCGTACACTTCCTAAAAATTATTTCCCATTAGTTATGAACCCCTAAAATTTTATACAATTTTCATAGTTTTAGTGGTAAAAATAATATTGAGACGTTTTAAATTAAACTAAACGTCTTTTTGTTATTAGCCATTACAAAATATATTTTTTGTTGAGTTTTAAAATAAATTTTAGAAAAGTTAATCTTGTAAACTATGGCATTACTAATAAAAAATAGAGTTATAAAAAGCACTAATAAATAAGAGCTATATGTAAAGGTTGGTAAACGAACAGCAAAAATAATAATGTTGAATTGCTAAAAAGTAATTCGTACTGCTATTAAAATAGCAATAAGGGCTTTCTACAATGTACATACAGCAGTAATCAAACAGCGTTAGTGTCGGATAAGTTAATTTAGAGTCTTTTTTATGCCATAAAGCTCTAATTATTGAAAGTTCAGTATTAAAGTTATCTATTAAAAATCCACTTTTAGATTATAAGTATCTATCCATTTTGTTGTAATAAAAGCCAAACTTCCCTCTTTTCTAACATCAATTTTTACATCAATATAGTTTAATGGTATATTTTCTTCATCTTTTGGATATTTATAAATAAAACCACCAGAAGAATCCAAAGCTTACAATATTTTTAAATTAAAAAAATTATACCAACCACAGCCATACAACAATAATTTATGTTTCCTGTTAAATAATTGTTTTTATCTAACCGCTATTTTATGTTATTATTATTATCTACTTTATTTTTGAACGAAGCTTAAAAACTATAAAAAGAGTGAAAATGCCTGTGTATTAGAATAAGTAACATTAAATTACAACCCAAAAAAAAAATCATTACTGCAGAAAAAATAATAATAGCTTCATTTTAATATATGGAGTTTGCATATTTAAAAAGTAATTTTAAACCTAAAAATATTAACCTAAAAAAATTCTATAGTGTCAAAATTAAAAGCATTTTTCTTATGAGCAAAAAAAGGTTTTGTGTTTGTTGATATTTGCTTTTGCCTAAAAAACTAATGATTTGCTTCCTACTTACCAAAAAATAGCCAGGGTTCTTGGGATGCATAAGATAGTTTTCCATTAATTTCCATATATCCTGATCTAATAGAAAGTTCACCAAGTATAACATTAATGAGACTACTTTTTCCCGCTCCCACAGGCCCTACCACAGCCAATAATTGATTTGGATTTACGATAAGGCTAATATTTTCTAATGTATTTTCAGTGGATTCATCATTCCACTTTGCGCAAACGTTATGAAATATAAGTTTAACCTTTCCATGAGTATCTTTGTGAAAACCATTTATATCTGGTTTTTCCTTAAGTGATCCACTTGATCCGTTGGCCAAACTTTTTCGTTTACTTTTTCTTTTTGTGTCTTAATCTCTCTGTCTTCAATGGAATCAATTTCTTCGTAACTCAAATATTCTTGGACCCTACATATTGACACATTTACTTCCGCTATGGAAGATATGCTAATGGAAAACAAAATAGTTATAACTGGTCTCAGGACGTTGTATATGGCGGTAACTGAAAATACTTTTTCTGCTGTAATAAAATTTCCCAAAAAAACATATCCCAGTATGCTTATGAAAATTGAGGTTCTTGCGACAAACACTTCAAATGAATATATTAGACCGACAATGTAGGCGTGTCCTCGAATAGCTTGCATTTCTTTTCTAAAAGTATAATATTTGTTTAATATAAATATTACCAAGAATATAAAAATATAAACAATAAGAGGGGCCTATGCAAATTTTACATATGCTAAATTTTTTGGGATTATAAAAACAAGTAAATTTTAATATAATTATTTAAATTAGCAGTATACATATACTTATGTTTCTTTTTAATAAAAAACCACGGATACAGGAAGATTAATCTTATTGATTACTTTTTAGTATTGAAGATACGAACTCGGTTAAATTGGTGAAGTAGTATTTTTCCGCAGATTAGCGTGCTGCAAACAGAAAAACAACTGAATATCGGGTTTTTGATTTATTGCAAAAATATACTTTTTTAATGAAACACCCTGTATATTATACCACTTTTTATCAGATAGCTTTAAAAATGTCTACATGTATTATATCCAATTTTAAATAGTTTTGGAAATAATGACCATCTTCAGGAATTTGATAGAAAATTATAATTTTTAAATAAAACACCCTGTGACCTGTAACAGCCAGGTTTTTTCAGGTAAAACTATCCTTAAAGTGTCATGCAGTTTTTAAAAAATTGCATCAGAATCGCAGGAAATAAACCCAGCAACTCCAATATCACCGAATTTCTCGTTTAAATCTCTAACTATTGATATAAAAATATACGGGGTATTCCATTTAAAAATACGTCACTCATGCTGTGACCCTTTTGTTTTTGTTTCAGATGTTTATTCTGATTATTAAATTCTACAGAAAAAATACACGAAAAAGCTATATTTGTTGTTTAAAAAAGTACAAAAAATTCAAAAATAGGGCCCTGTTTACTTTAACATAATAAATATACAATGTAAAAATGCTCTTAATTCCTGATTTAAACCGTGTCAAAATCATGTTGCTTTTCCTATTTAAATAACATGAGATTTTTGGACTTTTTCTTTAATTTTACGTAACGTATTTTAAACGTAAAAATCTAGTTATCGCATATTCTGATGGAAAATTTAACGCTTTACGAAAAAGTTTTCTTATGAGTTTTTGATTAAGTAACTCGTTTAGGAGTTATGTAGGAATTTAATAGTAAACCAACATTTTTTTATATAAAACACTTTATCACCATTAAGAGATATTTTAAAGAGCTTTAAGAAAATACCACATTTATTTGATATGTCTATCTCTTATAGTTTTGAAAATATTACCATTCAAATCTAAAAAATAGTAGATATAATGTATATTTTATCTTCGATACTAAACTTAGTGCTTATATAGCTTAGAGTTGAAAATATACTGGAAATTAAAACTAATTTTTAGATTTGAATGGTCATATTTTTAAACTATAAGATTTATCAGACATATCAAATGTGGTCTTTTCTTAAAGCTCTTTAAAATATTTATTTAAAGATAATGTAATACACAGTGTGTTTTATTCAAAAATACCCGGTTTACTATTAAATTCCCAAAGATAGCCACAACTCAATCTTATCTCAACGTTTGACGCTAAATAACTCTTAAAGGAGTGACTTAATCGAAAATTCGTAAGATTACTTTTTGTAGAGCGTTAAATTTCCCATTATAATATGCAACAAGTAAATTTTTACATCTATTTTTTTCTGAGAAAAAAGAAAACAAGAAAAAGTCCAAAAATCCCATGTTATTTAAATGGAAAAAGCAACATGATTTCGGCACGGTTTAAATCAGGAATTAAGAGCATTTTTACATTTAATATATTTTTTAGGCTACAAACTAAAAGTTTAGGGGGCGATCGCTAAAAAAAATCGATTTGGGAAATAACAGACACCTTACTGTACAATTAGAGATAAATTAAAAAGTTATTTTTTTATAAATTAGTTAAATCTGTAACTAGATGATTTAAAAATTGCAAAGCTAGTCTATTTAAATAATAAAAATTCCAAGAATTCCGACGTATGCAATGAAATAAAAAGGAAAACTTCCATGCTGATACAGGTGGTAATATATAACTGTGTGGAATTTTTGATTTTAATTAATTTAATAACAAATTTAAATTTTTAACTTAATTTAATTTAATGCCTTGGTAGACGAAGCCTAGACTTAAGATAAAGTATCAGTCTATATTTCTGTTGTGTAAGTACACAAGGTATTGAGTATTGGGAAAAAAGTAAAAGGTCGTTTGGTAAAGTTCAGAGGTCTAGCCGGAGATTATTCTTGTCATTCTTACAGGACTGGATCAACTTTTTCAGAGGCTCCAGGGAATAGTTGCACATAGATGAATGTATGAAATTATAAGACGATTTTGGTGAGTTATTTGCGATTATGTCTGCAAAACCTTCGGAGAGGACGATCAGGGCCAGGTTGCTTGAATAATCATTTTCGACCTAAAATTTTAATTCAGCGCCCCAAAAACCCATAACGGTGATTTTCGGTTCAACTTTTTAAAGCTGTCGGGAAAAAGGCTAGGTTCCGGTGCACCAGGTGTTTGGGGAGTCGTTTTTTTGACATAAAATTCGGATTCAGCTCCCTACCAACGCCTCCACAACGATTTTTGGCTTGTTTTTTGCACTCTTGTTAGGACAATTCTCAAAGATATCGTCCGCGGTCAGGTTAGGACGCACCATGTGTCCGTGGGGTATTCGCCGATGCCATATTTGAATACAGCGACCCAGACGACCCCGAGAGCCGTGTTTCTCTCCTTTTCCGCATGAATTTTGGGAAAGTCCCGCAGAGATGACGTTCGTCGGCGCTCCTGAGCTCCAAGTGTTCGGGGAGTCATTTTGAACATCATAATCATGATCAGCGACCTGAAAGCCCCTCATGAACTGGACTTGGGCCAGTTCTGACTATTATTTACAAAGTTGTTAAATTTTCCAAAAGTCGTTAAAAAATCCTTAAATACATTTTTGGCTGCAGCAACGCAACTTTGGTTTGTATACAGTGTGGGCCAAATTAAACTTGCAATCTTTTGAACTGATGATAACTGTTGCGCCTATCCTTTTTATTTTTACAGGTTTAATAGGTATATATGTTTTCTCTGGGTTTGTCAATTTTCGTTAAATAAATTTAGTCAGGACCGGACTTACGGGACTTTTTCCAGAATGATGAGTTTAACTTCGTTGCAAAATGAATTGTTTTTATCTACAATTAGGTTAATGCGTTTAATTTTAATCAATTTACTGTTAAGTTATGTCAGCATCCAACTCAGGAACCATGGTAACCTCACATTTATAATTTTTAAAGCACACAAATTTAAATGATGTAAATGGTCTGATTAAATGCACTATCCTTTCTCCAAAAGATCTTTATCATCCCGTGCTACCTGTAAAAATAAACAATAAATTAATGTTTCTTTTTGTGTCACTCCTGCGGAGAAATATGAACCTTAAGGAATGTAAACATTCCGATGAAGAACGAACTCTCGAGGGTTCTCGATGAGGTTACAAAAGCTAACAAAATCTTAGTTTTTTTTGAATTTTGGAAATACAAGGTGCAGCAGTTTAATAAATTTAGAAGGTTTTTTTACAAAAATGATTGATGGCCCAAAAATTGAAAAAAGAAGAAAAATCATTTATTAAAAATATTTATAATTCCTGTATCCTCAAATTATTGGCAGATTTGCTTTAACTGAATTATTTTCCATAGTTTTTCTACAAGAAAAACGTATTAGCTTAACTGTAGCTAAACCCGATTTCTTTTGCAACGAGGTTAAATGTATAATTTTGGAAAAAGTCACGTAAGTTTGGTCCTGACTAAATCTATTCGACCATAATGGACAAACCTAGAGAAAACATATCTACCTATTAGCTCTGTTTAAACAGATAAAAAGTTATTGTTACTTAAAAAGTGTGCAAGATTATTTTGGCCCACCCTGAGAGTAAAAAATAGGTAGAAATTTTTCAAATAATTTTTGGAAGTAAATGCAAAAACCGCCGTCCACCGATCCGTTCTGTCTTAAAAAATCCGAACTTTTGCCCTTTTTAGTGCTTTATTGCCTCGACTTTTTCGATAAGATAACATCTGTGTTATTTTCTAGGTGTTTTAATGCGTGTAGAGTAATATAGGATTGTTTTTTGAAAAATTTAGATATTGATAAAAAAATTCCACAGTGAACTTATGTTTTTTGACTATTTTTTTTGGATAAATGATTACATTAACTACATTTTCGTGCAAAAATCGAATATCTATAAGTCTTCGTTTTTGGGATATCTAATTTGACCAAAGTTTTCTCAAACATCCTATACTGCAATGCCTCCTTCTGGTGTGACACCCAAAGATTTTAAAGCTTTTACCTGCGAATTTTAGTAATTTTTATTTAAACCTAAAGCGCGATTTCTGAACATTAATAATTTTAGGCTGAAAACAGACGAAGCGGTGCAAAATATACCAGTCGGAGAGCCGCAATTGCTGTGCTAATATTATAAAGGAGACGCCGCGTTCGGCTGCCTACTCGGCAAAAAGCGCCTCGTCTGTTTTAAGGTCAGCTCTCCGACTGGTGTGTTTTGCACCACTTCGTTGCTGACTCGGCAAAAATCGCTTCGTTTAGTTAATTCATTTCTTTGTCTTTTTTGACTACCTTGTTTTATATCACCAGTAAATAGTACAGTACGGGGACATTCGTATTCAAAGAAAAAAATTTCTGCCGTTTTAAAACTTTGACAAGCATGTCACCGGTTTTTTCAATAATTGATAGGTAATTTATTACTTGGGTATAAAAAAATATTATATCTTAGCTCCATTTCAAAAATATTTTTACAAACGTTAAGTACGTACCCCACTTTGTCCTACATTCCCCTACAAGGTATTAAAAAATTGATATTTTTTTGCGTGCGTTTTATATAAATTGTTTAAAATATAAGTATTTTAGATTTTTTCGCCAACATAATTTCTTATCACGATGAATATCATCAAGCGATTTTTATTTTTGCTTTTATCTTATAAAAATATGTACACTGCATTGTGACGTAAAGAAAAAATAAATTGTTTTAAAATAAATTCACTTCTTTTTAAAGTTAAAAAACATTACCAGTAGAAAAAAGGATATTAAGAGTGTTGATAACTTCTTAACTTTTTTTTTTATTTTCAAAAATAGTAATTTCTCAATTTTGGAACATCCTATATGTAATATGGCTCTTTTGTCATTTTAAATAAAATATTTGTTTTTTATGTATATATACATATAGTGAGGATATTAAAAGTCCTACTTCCTCTTTGCTTTTAAATGGAAGAAGATATCGAGTAAAATTTGAGTAAACTACTTTTTGGCATAAAAGTATTTCGGTCCCGTGGTCTAGTGTCAAGGAGGCACTAGCAACTTTTTTTTCAAATGTAAAAGGGGGCAGGTAGCCTCTCGTTTTAAAGACCTTTTGATTATTTTTTTTATTGCCGTTTTATTTTAAAAAATTCGCCTATTCGTTTAAGAGTTACAAGTGTTTGTAGTTTGTACGTACAGTGCGGTTTTTAAAAGTTATCTTTTTCATAACTTTTTAATAGGACAAGATATCAAAGTCGAATAAAATTTTGGTAAAAGGTGACACGTATACTACTTTTTGGCATAAAAATGATTCCGGTCACGTGGCCTACTGTCAAGGGAGCAATAGCAACTTTTTTCCCAAATAGAAAGGGGGTCATGTAGCACCTCGTTTTAAAAGCCCTCAAATTCTCCACTTAACACCATTTTCTTTTTTAAATTTGGGCCAGCGGTTCCAAACTTACAAGCCAATGCTAATAAACCGCATTGTTGTTACAGTATTTACCTTAAATACCTAACTTTCAACCCTTGTTACTAGGCCATGAAACTATTTTTATGCTAAAAATTAGTTTAAGAGACACCCTTTTACTCAAAATTTACTTGACCTCGATATCTTATCCCATTCAAAAGATATAGATTAAAAGACTTTTAATCTATACTGTATATTTGCCACTTAGACAACACTGTCAGCGCTCTGCATAATAAGAAAGGAAAGTCATAGGGAGTAGATTTTTACACTTGCCAAACGTTTAGTAAAATCACTAAATGCGGAACGGTGTCGAACTATTAGGTTCTTATCAATATAGTAAAAGCAACACATTAGCAAAAAAGAACCAGTGTGAAAATCTGATTCGCTAGATCAAACAGTGTCCGAGGGATGCAACCTTGCAGTGCAAGAAAGTAATAGCCAGTAATAAGCTTTAGGTCTTTATGAGTACGTGTACATCGTTATACTGAATCCGATTTAACCGATCGGATAAAACTTAGTAACATGTTCTGATGGGTCAATTTTGAACAAACCTGTAAAATCGACTAATTAGAACACGTCCCTAAGTTTTATCAGATCAGTTAAATCGGATTCAGTATAACGATGTACACGTTTTCTATGTTTTTTTCATAATATAGTCCTATGGTTGGTTAAAAAAATATATATATATATATAATATAATTACTTAATACTTTGTGGTACTACTAACTAACACAAAATTCTAAGATTTGAATAAAAAATTATACATACCGTCGAGCTAAAGACACTAATTTAGCAAAGGGTTTTTCCCAACAGTACATTTTTATAACCTGTATTCCTGATATAACTTCGTTCATTAATCTAACTCTTTCGTCGGTTCTAATTGCAGTCCTTAATCTAAGAACAGACGTCCTTTTAGCCAGATAACCTAAAAAATATAAAAATCTTTTAGTACCCATAATTTATTGCCTTTCATTATACAGGGTTTAGGGTGTTTCCTAATTACGGTAAAAAATAAAGGCTTATTAATGATAGACCGTGAGCCGGGTGCAAAATTTTGTAAGTTACTTCCTCTCAGTTCATAACTTATAAAATGCTTAAAAAGGGTTCTACATGAATCGTTGTGAGCGTCAGCTGCGTCTCCAACGGTAGAAGTGTACAGGGTGCTAAAAAAAGGTCCATATTAAATTTGTGTTTTTTTTAGAAACACCCTCTATATTAGTATATTTTTGGATAGTAGTTATAAAAATAAAGTAAAATTTATCAGCGACCCCTATACCTAAAATGTAAAGATTTTAGGATATTTAGGATTTAAAAAAATACAAAAACAACATTTTATTATATCCTACCTTACTTATGCTTGACTATATATTATTTACAGAGTGTCCCATTTTGGTTGAAATAGCGGGGTATCTCAGTTATTTATAAAGATAGAACCTTGCGGTGTTCGCGAACCTGCGCTACTTTTTTGAAACGAAAAATGCAATAAGCAAAGCCGGATTTAAAAATAATGAAATAAAATTGCTTAGAATTATTCAGAGTTACTAAATTTAATTGCTAAAATCAATCCCAAGGTACGACTACGACTTATAGGTCGTAGTAGAAAGAAAAATCACATCATAATTTTAGAATGTACATATATTTGCTTCAAACCAATGGAATTCCTTGGTGCACCCCTGCGTATTTCAGCGTACACATGGATTTGTTTACTTCCTTCGCATTTGTAACTTGCACAAAGTAGAGTAAAAAATTAAAATGTAGATAATGGTACAGTTAATATTCTAGCAATCTATCCTAATGCCGCCGCCAGACATTGGGCCAACTATGGCAATCTTTTGCAAACAACTATTGTGTGGACGGGTAGTTCGTCTACATTCGTCTTGATTGGCCCAACTTTTGTCAAGTCCGCTTACTTACAAATAGTTTGCCAAATGATCTTTGGATCTTTTTTTTGGAGCATCCTGTACAATTCCACCATCGTCGCCGCAGCTGACGCTCACAACAATTAATGTACAACCCTCTTGAAGCGTTTACCAAGTTATGGACTAAGAGGATATTGTTTACGAAAATCTGTCGCTGGCTCATGGACCATGAGCTTATTTTGTCTACTCAAGATGCAGAGTATTCATTCTACTTTTCAGAAGAATTTAAATTTTTTATTTTATCTTAGTAAAATTTGTTAGACAATATTTAACCGTTATGTTATTAGGTATTTGTTGTTATTCTTACATAATTTCTTATAAAAAATTAAAACACCTAATTTTTAATAGAAAAGTTTCCCCAATGTTTCTTGTATGGTCAAGATATACATATGCAATTTAACGGATTATTTTATTGAGAACTAAGAAAGCTACGTTAAAATATTAGGAATGTTGGGGTTTAATTTTTATTTGCTTAATTTACAGATAACGTAAAAATTGCACAAAAATCAGTTTTAAAACTTAATTTGTCAGAAATATTTTTTCATATGCCACTAGAGCCGCCACTGGGCTTAATAAATTTAATTAAGTAAAGAAGCCCTTTCCTGTTATTAACACTGCCATATTTTGCCCTAAGCAATTATTTTTTTTATTGACAATAACATTTTGTTTTCATTCTACCCGTACTAAAAATGTTTTAAATATATTAATTAAAGAAAAAACCTTTATATAACTTTTCACTAAATAATTTTAGATACTAACCCATAAAGAAAATATTTAAGTTTTACTTTTTAAAGTTTTTTAAAACGTCTAACGAGACATTAATATTTCTGTAAATTTGTTTAATTTTAAAAACAAACTAAATTGATTAAAATAAATAACAAAAACTAACAATTAGCAGCAGAAATTAATTAAACTACTAAATGTATTACTATAATAATTCAAATAGTGTTTTAAATTAAACTAAGTAAGAAAAGACGAACATTACTATTCAAAAATGATCAAAAATTCCACTAGTATTGACTATACCCATGCTATATCTTTTAAAACCAAATTTGATGCTTTATGAACTCAACTCTTATACGTTATAATCATAAATAATTATTGTTACGTAAACTGAGTCTCAAGCATATGAAAGTTAAAATAATAATAAAAAAGGCTGTTAAAAAAGAAAAGGAATTTTTAACAGTACTATTTAGTTCATTTTTTTTGCGACCAACTAGAAAAACATACAAATTTATAAAATATTATGTCCAAAAATACCTTATTTTTTTATTAAAAGTATATCTTGTCACACATCGTTATAAGGCTTATAAAAAGGCCTCTTTAAAAATGTCATAGCCAACTATAGTTTCCGTTTGAAAACTGCAAAGTTTATATCGTAGCATAAAAACGGACTACTATATTAAATATCGGATGTTGCTTTTTTATTAGAAAGGTAAATATCTACTAAGTTTCCTATTTGCACTTTTTTATTTCAAATATTAACTGAGCTACAGAGGAAAAATATTTTTGAAAAAACATATTTTTCAAAATATGACTTTTTGGAAAAACAAAAAGTGATTTAGACTAAGCTTTAAAAACTGCAATTCTTTCTCCATTTAACCATCTTTGTAGCTGCAGCGGTTTCTGAGATTCCTTCACTAAACATCGAAAAAAACCTACCCTGTATATCTTTTTTTTTTTTTTTTTTGAGCCCAAGAGGAAATTAAAACTATTTTTTATTGCTTTAATATTTGTATACAGTATACCGGGTGCCCACAAAATTACTAGTAAGCCTGTTATTATGTTGAGAAAAGTTACACGATTTTGAAATTTTGGTCGGATATATGGTTGGATAGGATGCAGATTTCTTATGTTTCAAATTTTATGTGACATCCTGTTTAACCGAAAGTGCCCTCAACTTTGCTATTTTAAATGGAACTCCCTATACATTTTTCTAAGAACAATTCTACAGGCAATACCAAGAAAATACATATACCACATGGTATACCTACCTTCATTAGTTTTTAAGAAAATGGCCAGCGAAAATGTCATGTTTACCGCCACTTTTATCGATTTGTTAAAAAACAAATGTTGGTAGAAAGGGGCCTATGAGATTTTTACAAATATTTAATAAACCTATCTTATCACCACAAAAATGCAATTTTCGGTTTTACCGAAAAAGCAAAGAAAAAATATTTTTTTAACTTTCACTAATAATAACTTAAAAACTATTAGGTTTAAAGATAGGATCCAGGGCTAAGATCCAGGCTAAAAACGACCGCCGGAACTGCTGAATTATACGAAGAAAACCGTCATCTGACTGTTTTATCTATTTACAATATGAAAGCCGCCGAAAGAAAAAAACTGATCGTTTTATACTGGTTAGGCAAATAGGTATTGGGATATCGGTCAGTAAAGCAACAGCAAAGGATGTATGTGACTAATCTAATTAGACATGTTTATATGCAAATATTAACGTTAGATTGTCTCTTTCCTCACAGTGCCCATGTGTTATGTTATTTAGGTGATTCTGTATAGGTTCTCTCCCCGTAAGCGAAGAGAATATGGCTTTGATTTCGAAAGTAAGTATTTAACATGACGTTCGTGGTGGTACTACCGCATTGTCTAAAAGGGGCTGTGAAATGCGAAAACTGCATGTTTTAAGTGCTTGGACAACGTTGACGGAACAGGGAGAAAGATGGATTAAACATCTAATATTTCGACACTTACGGTACCCTGGTACTTAGGCATAAGCCTTTGTAAGATATCACTAAGATAAAAAAATAAAACTAAAGTATTACCGAAAGTATGCATGTTAGTGTTATCTTTCCAAAATAAAAAAAAATGTCGTACCCTGCATATCTTAAAAGATAATATAATTTTAATGACAAACGCGGATATTAAAAAATCAATCCAACAAAACATTCTCTTTATTTGTTTTATACGATGTAAAATAAAAAGTCAGGGTGTAAATAAGTAGGTTATAAGAGATGGGAAATAAAACTACATACGTAACGGTTTAATAAAATTTATTTCTGTTTTTTTGCACTTAATCCAATTTTGGTATTGCCTCAACAACAACTCATTAACTTTTCCTTTTCCTGCAAATTAAAAGTTTCTTTTACCCTAAATACATGCATATTGTTATTGGCAGTACTTTAGTTTTAGTTCTATAAAGCAATAAGTTTTTTTATTCTTTGCGCTAAAACATTCCAGGGTTTTTTAAAGGGTACATTATTTTCTGCAATACCTATTAGAAGTTTCGACAAATTCTTCGTCGATATAAAACGTCTTTCCCAGTTTTATTTTTAATTATTGATTAATAAAAAAAAAATATTTAACAATAAAACGGGAAAAGTTAAGGCTAGCCGCCAGACGGTGACATTTACCGAAAAAATAAGTTAAAAGCGGGGGCAATAACAAATTAATTATTAAAACACTTATCATTATTAAAAATGAAGTCACAGGGAGCAAGTCTGAAGTATAGGAAAAATGGAGTAACAATTTAACTTCCTCGGTTTAAAATTTCGACTGATCTTGGGGCAGCGTTAGCGAGAGCACTGTCATTGATGCTAATTAATTCCGCGCAAATTTTTTTGGAAGCCTTCTTTATATTGTATCTAAAAATACCGAGACAAAATGATATAATTTGCCATTTGAAAAGCATACTTCTCTAATTTTTAAGTGCAGTACTATGAAGCTGTAACGCGGGATATAAACACAAAAAGTATCAAGTATTTTATCGGGAAAAACAAGACTGTTTTTTTTAAACCTTCAACCTAACTCTCACATTTGTTAAAATAAAATAAATATATTTGTTTTGGTTATATATTGTATATTTTTTACAATAATTTTAACCAAATTTTAGTAAATATACAGGGTGTTTAAGAATATGTGGCCAATCTCTCGGATTCATATAGAGTACATAAAAATATTGTGAAAAGTTCATAAAAAAATATTTTCCTTAAGTCCCTCTTCACAGAGATATATGTCCTTAAAGGACGCCACTGAAAATTTTTCTTAAATAACTTTTTTATCACATGGTAAACTGAAATATTTTTTTAATATAATAAATATCAGTTAGAACTCCTTAAAATGTTTACCTTGTAAAACATTTGCCTTCTTTAGTTTGCCGGGTTTGGGCCTAGGCCCTACACAATAGTTATAATTATTTTTACACCCTGTATAATAAAGAAATCAAAATAGCATTTTAAAAAAGCTTAAACTCTTAGCTAAAAAAAGGTACTCCTGTCCGATATCGATAAAGTAAAGTGTTTTTGAGACAAACAACATTTTGATTAAATAGGGTTGTATTTAATAAGTTTGTGTGTAGGTTCGACACCTTCTATTTTATGCATTCCCTATCTTTAATTATACATTATTATAGGACCCTTCACAGTGCTGCAACTTAATTTTTAGTTTTGCAAAAATAAAAGAAATATTTTTTTAAGCTATTTTAGTACCATTTTGAATAGAATATCCTTATGTTTTTAGATGTCCCTACTTAACAAAATAGCTATTTACGTTACTAGACCGGAAAATGGTATTTTACGGGTCGACGAAAAACATTTACAGGGCGAGCCGTAGGCGAGTCCTGTAGTTTTGAGGAGACCCGTAAAAATTATTTCCGGTCGAGTATCGTACATAATTTTTTTTTAATTGACCGGAAAAAAAACTGTGTAAATTTTTAGTGTTATATTTAAACGACAATAAGGCAAGGCTGCTTCAATTATTTCATCTGGATTTTCCATGTCTGACTCCATTTTGGCAAAATGATGCTTTCTTTACTTTACAATATCTTGAACTGTCAAATAGTAACAATTGAACTCTGACAATTTTTGTCATGGCTAACAGGATTTTTTGATATCAGGGACCGGAAAGTAAATGAGAGACCGGAAAGTAAACTAGGGACCGGAAAGTAAATTAGTCCTGTAAAATAGCATTTTCCGCTTAAAAATTGAGTGGAAAATTCAATTTTCCGGTCAATTAAAAAAACTTGTTTTTATCGAAAACGCTTTAATTTATAGACATCTAACAGGAGTACCTTTTTTGGCTTAGGATTAACGCTACCCAAAAATAATTATTTTATTTCCTTATTATACAGGGTGTAAAAATAATTAACACTATTGTGTAAGGGTTAGTTCGCCCCTGGCGAACTAATAAAGGGAAATATTTAGCGACGATACCATCCGAGAGATTGCCCACATATTTTTGAAAGCCCTGTATTTGACTTATTGTCCTAAGAAAAAATTTAATGTTAGTTTAATTTATAGTTCCATTGTTCGTAGTCTTCAAATAATCATGTTTTTATTTGTCTGCTACACAAATATTTGTTTAATAATTATGTCAGACCTTTAGATATGTCATTACAGAATCTACTGCCACACACACACTTATTACTCTTATTTTTTAATAACGATAACAACAATCCTACCAAATTTACTTTTGTACAGGGTAATTCCGAACTGCGGTAAAAAAATTTAAGGCTTTATTTTTGAGTTAATGTTATGAACAATAGTTTATATAAATATAGGTACAAAAATGCACTGTTTTTAAGATACAGGGTGTTAAACTTTTTAAAACCTTTGGTTTTTAATTGGTATTTTTAACATTTCTTAACCAATTTTAACGAAATTTGGCAACGCTATTAACTACCGTAGGGGGATTATTTAGCCCTAACTTAGTTAATTTTATTAGGTTCAGTGACGACTTAAGTGGGACATGAACAAGTAATATTGTACGCCATTGATTAATGTGCAATTTTATATATATATTTTTTTAATTTGGCAAATAAAAATGTGTTTTTTTGTTTTCTAATATTTCTACTAAGCTTGCTTAGTTTTCGAGAAATACAATCCGTCAAATTACATATTCTTGGACCATACTAAAAATATTAGAATAATTAAGTTTTATAATTTACTATTAGTAACTATGTAACAACAACAAATACTCAATAAAATAACGTGTATATCTAGACTAACAAATTTTACTAAAATTAGTGTTTTAGAAATGTTTAGGATTTTTCAAAATGTTGACATGTGTATATAAACCTTTTATGATATATGAATATATTCATATTTACTTTTATAACATATGAATATATCCATACTTTTTACCGCAATTGAAAAACATTAATATCAGGTTAAAAAATGTTGTCAATAGATGTCTACTTCCATTAAAAAGTATAACACCAAGTTTTATTATATTATATTTTTAAATTACTTACACAACCGTGCTTGAGTATTAGAATCGATAAATTAATTACATAATTAGTGCCACCCAACATAATGTCGGGACCATCTTTTTTTTTTAATACAGAGAAAATAAAGAAGTTATAATAACATATAAAATTAATTGTTTACTAATCAGAGCAGTTAATTTCAATTATTTTACTGTAGGAAAAAAAAATTTAGAATTATCTAAATAATTCCTAAATTAACAATTATACGTCTTTCTAAACGCATATCAGTAAACGACCTCCAACAATTTAAACAAAAAAATTGGTTTTATTCTGAAATCAAAATAATTTAAATATTATAGTTACAAAATTTATAGTTACACAGGGTGTTACAGAATATTATTTAGAAAATTTATTGGCAGATTCTACTTTAGAAAATAAAAAAAAATAAATATAAAAAGTTAACTTGTAAAAAAATTATCCTAATTTGACAATGTAATTAGACATTAGAGGGGTAACTTATCACTAACTTAATTACATTTAATATTCCAGACTCGTCTCAAGCGCCAACTAAAAGAATATTTCTAACAAAAAAACGGTATGCCATTACTGCGTAAATGTGTGTAAAATATTTGTGCTTCCTTTATATTGAGAAAATTTAAAAAAAAACTCATATGTCTCCTAATTTATATTTGTCTTGTTCATGAAAATAAAATGAAATTCAATTAATTGCATATTTTTAGACCGACCATAAAACAAAGTATAGCGGTAACTTATTTAAATAGGATTTATATTCAGTCTAACAATATTTACTAAAATAAGTGTTTTCGTATTTTTTCAGTTTTTTAAAAGTTTAACACCCTGCATGTGAGAACAAAAAATTTAATATAAACTTTCATTTATGTTCTCTAATGTAGAATTTGCCTTTAAATTTTTGTAACAACATTCTTTAACACCCTGTAAATTTACCTTAAAAGAATAAATCCAATTTATACTAACATTAATTTCTTCTTAATAGAACTATTCCTAAAAATGCCCAAGCATTTATACTATTTTATTCAGACTATGTTACGTTTTCCTAATATAACCTATAATTAAATCTAAATTATGTTAAAAGTCAAAAAGGACAGCTCCTAGGAAAAGCATTTAAATAATTTAAGTATAGCTTACCTTGTAACGGCACAAAAGATATTAAAAAGCCATGCCAAATAAAGCGGCATAACCAATTTCTCTGTACAATAACCAAGTACCTACAGCAACTTGTATAGGTCCAACCCATGCAAAATGTACTAATATAAATCCTTGATCAAACCTACTGAGATCATTTGACAAAAGGTTGACCATTTGTCCAACCGTGGTTTTTCCTAAAGCAGTCCGACTTAATCTCATGGTTTTTCTAAAAAATCACCATGTTTAAGTATGCTTTTGTATTTTACACTCCCATTAATGTGAAACACGCGGTTAATATTATTCATAATAGAAACAACAAAGTCAAAAATACTCTGCCAACATTATTTAGGCATGATTTTTTGTATGATATTATTTTATTGACGGATATGGTTTATCAACCGCTTAAATATTTAAACTAGAGCTAGGTATAGTTGATGCCAACGATATTTCATTTGTTTACATTCTTTAAAGGCACTGCCGATTAGCCTGGGTGGTATAAAAATTTTTTTGTGCAAATAAATTAAACTGTAGCTTTATAAGTATGCTGATAAATTAAGAGGTGATCTGCAAACCGCAGTTTTTGACAACATCAACAAAACCGAGTTATGTATGGAATTATTATATTTTAGATAGTGTTCCATTCGAAAGACCACATTTGGCATAATA
Source organism: Listronotus bonariensis (assembly GCA_014170235.1). Taxonomy (NCBI): domain Eukaryota; kingdom Metazoa; phylum Arthropoda; class Insecta; order Coleoptera; family Curculionidae; genus Listronotus; species Listronotus bonariensis. The sequence goes on along the minus strand of JACEGR010004614.1, from coordinate 9,383 downwards.
AAACGGTCTGTCGGATGGAAAACTATTTAAAATACAATATCCCATACATGGCTTGGTTTTGATGATTTTGTCAAAAACTTCGATTTGCAGATCACCTCCTTCATTATTAAAAATTTAGTTAATTAAAAACATTTTTACGCAAAAACTTTCTGCTGTTATTAAACAACTGAAAAATATATTGTTTGGCAAAAATCAATAAAGGCCAATATTGCCTTTCACCCATATTTGACTGGAACAATAGTGTATTGTTCAACCGACACCTAGCGGCTCATCTATTCGGTCTAAAAGCTAAAGCAAACCGTCAGTGTCAGACTGTTTAAGCGGTAGGCGTGATAGAGTGAGCCAAGATCAAGAAATGTAAACTTTTTAATAAGGAGCGCTCGATTTTTTATATTTGTTCGAAAATATAGGTTATGTTTTTTATGTGATAAAATATCCCAATACTTGCATAAAATAAAATAAAATCAATTAAAAACCACAACAAAAATGGTACCTTACCCTTAACGATTTAAACGTAAATTTCCTTTAAAAATATCCAAAGGTCAGTGACCCCTGTTTACACTATGTAACCTATAGAAAGAAGCATTACTATGAGTTTATTTAGTAGCCCAAATATCATTGGCAATACGGCAACAGTTTAAAAGTTATATAGTAGGTTCTTTTTATACCAACTTTGAAGGTCAATATCTCCCTAACGAATCACGATAGAACTTTTTTATATAAAGTACTATTAGTAAGTAGTAAGTATTTTGGCTCACTCTATCACCCCTATCATTTTTGACCTTACCTTTCCGGACATTGTGTATAGTTATATGTATATAATTGAATCAGTTATTACTAAAATACCTAGTCAATGACCTAAGGTGTTTTGGAATTACATGCTTTAAATGGATCTCTCATATCTCCCAAAGCTAATGTGTTGACTTACGAGATTTTAGCACTATCGATGCGGGTAGGTACGCCAAACAACTGAATTTTTATACAAATCTCAATATGGGCTGTTGCTGACTTAAGGTGTTTTAGTAATTACCGATTTATTAGAAAAAAAAGAAAGAAACGCAACAAAAAAACAAAACGCTACAAGTCAATATAGGTGCGGCAAATACCTTTGGTAGAGATATTTATATTTTATTATTTGTGTAACGTCAGGCGGATTGTCCACCAACGAAACATCAAACACGCAGCATGCTACGTAAAGGTACGTATCCTCCGAAGTAACAATAAGGAACTTGTTTATTACTAGTTGCTTTGTGTTTCAAAACTGGCGGAACAAATGTCAACAGGTTTTAAATTTTTGTGCCCACTAAAGCGACTGAAATCGGGAACAATTTAGGTTTTGTACATCGTTTTTTACATTTACACATTGTCATGGAAGTCTGCACTTGGCGAAACTTTGAGAATTAAATGTCTCCACCACAGCAACAACTAATTTTGTCCTTACTTGTTTCGACTTTTATTTTAATCTTATCGACTTGAAATGGAAACACGAAAGACACAAAAACATTTTTATTCTGTTGTTACACAAATGCCCAACTTATTAAAACAAAAATAGAGTAAGATTTGTAAAATATATACAGTGTGGTCCATATGGTATGCAACAAATGAAAAACTTTTTATTTGCAATTTTTCAGAAAATTTTATTCTTCATCAAAGTTAGTGCATTGTTCGAAACTGTAGTAGCAGTATTTATTTTTCTTAAAAGTTATATAGTATATAGGGTAAGTCAAAAAGAATAAAAACTGTTTAAGAGTAAAGTACTCTTATTTCTATATACAAAAAAATGTTAAATAAAAAGTTCTTTAAAATTTTACAAGGTAAATAAGGAATTTTTATACGCATTTTATTATTTATAGCATATTTGTATAATTTTAGGGCCCTATTAAATATCCTTGCAACAGACTTGAAGGTAGCGGTTAGCTAAAAGATATAAATGCAGTTTAATTATACAAATTTTCTTCGATTTTATTAAATTTGTTTAAAAGTCAGTTGTTTGAAACTACTTTGAAGAAATATTAAATCAGAATAGTAAAAATCTATATCATACAGGGTTAATTCAAAATTTTCCAAAAAATTTAAAAACTTAAATAGGTGGCCTTGACTTGGTATTTAGGCATAACATATGATTATAAATAACTTTTCATAAAAAAATATTCTTGTATTTTAAAAAATAAGGGTACTTTACTCCTAAGCGGTTTTTGCTTTGTTTGACCTACTCTGTATATCATTTAACTTTTAATAAAACTAACTACTGCTAATACAGTTTTGGACCATGCACCAACTTTTATGAAGAATCAAATTTTTTGACAAATTTCAAATAAAAAAGTATTCCATTTGTGTTGCATACCTAATGGACCACACTGTATAGCTTATACACTTAAAAATAAAAATAATATAATAAATAAAATTGCCTATGTAATAATGGGCAATCACGTGTTGCTTGTTTGATGTTGTTTAATGCCAAGGGCCATAAAATTAACAATGCCATTAATTAACGATTTTAAAGTATATTCCGTTTTAAAAGTAATCAAGGGTCAATTATCCCTGTTAAGAGACTTTTTAGAACATTTTCGGTAACTTGCACCTACACTAATAACTACTGCATTTAACCATAAACAATAAAAACTAAACTAAGGCTAAAGTTCCACTGACTGAACAGGAAAAGCTAACACCAAAAACATGAAAAAAACTACCAATACGATTGTAAACACAGAAATCCGGAAACTATTTCGTCACAAAACTAGGAAACATAGCCCAAAATAAATTGAGCACTCCTGCTAAATTTATCACTTTTGGTTTGATGTACCACTGTTTGACGACCCTCCCAAAATATGCATATATTATATTTTATTGTTACAGACAAAAAAAAAAGAGATAAAAAACAAAAGGAAGGCGATCAGATACCGCCCTAGTTCTAACCATAAACGATGTCAGCTAGCGATCCGTCGACGTTCCTCCGATGACTCGACGGGCAGCTTCCGGGAAACCAAAGCTTTTGGGTTCCGGGGGAAGTATGGTTGCAAAGCTGAAACTTAAAGGAATTGACGGAAGGGCACCACCAGGAGTGGAGCCTGCGGCTTAATTTGACTCAACACGGGAAACCTCACCAGGCCCGGACACCGGAAGGATTGACAGATTGAGAGCTCTTTCTTGATTCGGTGGGTGGTGGTGCATGGCCGTTCTTAGTTGGTGGAGCGATTTGTCTGGTTAATTCCGATAACGAACGAGACTCTAGCCTGCTAACTAGGCGTATTTTGACATCCTAAAGGCCCGCCGGCTTGAGGTTCGCCTCTTGTCGCGCGCGGTTTTTACTGTCGGCGTACAAACAATTCTTCTTAGAGGGACAGGCGGCTTCTAGCCGCACGAGATTGAGCAATAACAGGTCTGTGATGCCCTTAGATGTTCTGGGCCGCACGCGCGCTACACTGAAGGAATCAGCGTGTCCTCCCTGGCCGAGTGGCCCGGGTAACCCGCTGAACCTCCTTCGTGCTAGGGATTGGGGCTTGCAATTGTTCCCCATGAACGAGGAATTCCTAGTAAGCGCGAGTCATAAGCTCGCGTTGATTACGTCCCTGCCCTTTGTACACACCGCCCGTCGCTACTACCGATTGAATGATTTAGTGAGGTCTTCGGACCGATACGCGATGGCGTTTCGGCGTCGTCGATGTGTCTGGGAAGATGACCAAACTTGATCATTTAGAGGAAGTAAAAGTCGTAACAAGGTTTCCGTAGGTGAACCTGCGGAAGGATCATTACAGTGTGTTTTACCTTTTATGGTAAAAAAGAACATGTCTGTTTGACACTTTTCATTTATCGAACTAAGCTATTTCGATCGATCGAGTCGCATCGCATATTGTGCTCGGACGCGAAAACGTCGACCGCCTTTAGCGGTAATAGACGTCCGTATCCGATGCCAAGATGACGAAAACGATTTTTCGAAATAACGCATCGCGAAGGCATACCTTCGATAAGTATATTTTAATATATATATACCAATCGATTGTGTAGGCTTTTGTGGTCGTTTAAAATAATAAAAACGGTAATCGTATGGGTTCCGCGATGTTTTGATCATTCGCGGAGCTCCGTACGGGTCGGCCAATTTTTTTATCTCTAAAATGGATAAAAGAAATGTGGTAAACGATTAGCGCGGGTACCTCGATTCGATCACGTCGCCCTTTTATAAGGTGTCGCGATGGAAGACACGAATCTAAGAGAATTCGAATTTTATATTCGAATCTCGATGGTATTTTAAATGATATACGCCCGCCGTATCGGAGTCAGACGTTCGAAAAAGAACGTCCTCTGCGATAACCGTTTATATTTTTATAAAAATAAAGGCGCTTATCCGGCCCAGTCGAACGACTTACACCTCCCGTTTGTAATGCG